>ML321644.1:11005-44539 GCA_005239505.1 Nicotiana paniculata | reverse complement strand
CACATTTAGTCCCTTAAGCTTAACTCTGCTCATAGTGCTTGCTTTAAGGAAGCGTCTTCGTGAGACCTTTAAAGGTTATTCTTCTATTGTTAATTCTATTATTGTCGAAACACTATCTTTGAAACGATGTCGACTATTACCAATTCCTTTGATCCCTAATTCATGTTCGATTTTTTTTCTTGTTTACTATCCCATACTAATTTCTATTACTTGGGGGGTCTAACTTTTCCTTATGGTAATCACGTGTGAGTCACCAACTTATTTCTCGAAATGAGGGTATGGCTTACACTTTTGTATCGTCTCAAGGCATGTCTCCTCTCATTTTGTTTTCCTTCACTTGACTATAGACTTTAAAATTATACCATATTCTGATTTACCGCTATCACTCATTTATCATCTCTTACTCATAATGTTTCATTTACTCTCTTCTTATTCTCGTGCTAATATCTCTGTCTGTCGCCCTATTATAAAGACTTCAACATGACGTTCTTTCATATTTAGCTCCCCCTGCTTCATATCACTGGCTCTTTGGGACGCCTAACATTCTTTTTTTTTTACTAGTGGCTGGAGTCATATAAGGAAAATATTTATCCTTTCTAGGATCCTAGTGCCTATCTTCTGAAATTTCTGAATATTCTAGTATTCATATCTGACTGTTCTATTCTAGATTGACCATATGGCTATCTCCAAATGAGAACTATTACCCTGTTCTGCACTACCCTTCAAAAATATTAAATAATGATAACAATCTATCCACAATTTTCGGTTACTCTAATCCCAGCTGGATCCTGATATCCTATCCTTCTCTTAAATTATTTCAGTTAGCTCCCATAGGGCATAATTGAGATTGGTATGGACAATTGTAGATATCTCTGTTACCGTTGAAAGTAACTAAAAATGCTTATATTTCTCTGCCAGAATTATAAATACTGATAATCTTTATTAACTAGGTACCTCGTACCATTCTTTATCTTGCTTCTTTTACTTGCTAAAACTCGTATCTACCTTCTGATTCTCTTATTTATTTTTACCATATGGGTAGATAGATATTCTTTCCTTAGAGCTCCTTATTAAGAAAATAACACATCTTAGTACACAGATGATCTGCCGAAGCCCTCACATTTACTCATCATAATCTTGATGCATAATTGAGTTCCTCTGACTCAACTTTTCCACAGCCACATTGCAATCTCTTACCATCCATATTTCTAGATGTATGCATCGTCGTATTATAAATAAGATAGAATTTAGGAAATTGAGTTCTTACGATTGAGCTCTACCACACGATCTAGAGTAAGAAGAAAGAGTAACAGTCCTAAATGCCATGCAGCCTCTTGCTTATAAGTGTGGTGCACAACACACCCATAAACAAGACTCTACTAGAGATGGCTCATAGACAACCCCTAGGACAGACCTGCTCTGATACCAAGTTTGTCACGACCCAAACTGGAGGATCATGACTAGCACCCGGGCCATACTTGCCGAGCACCAACGTACATTTTATCTAACCTTCTTATTATCTTTAAGGGATAACGAGATCAATATAAATGGTAGATATGGATCATGAACATACATCACATGGGATGACAAGATTGCTAAGAAACTACATAAAAGGTACGAGCAACAACGCTGCCATGAAAGACTATACAACAAAAATTAGCCAACAAGGCATACCAAACTATACATGAGTCAACACCTGTCTATGAGCCTCTAAAGGAGCATAAGTAATGCAACATAGCCGGAGCAGGGCCCCGACATACCCATAATATCTGTAACAAAAATGCATACCAAGACCACGGCAAGTCCGGAGAAGGGATCTCGCCTATAACCGCTGAATTGGAAAGCCTATTGTGGTGGGGGAGCTTTGTCTACCTGTCTATCAGGACCTGCAGCACGACATGCAGCGTCCACAAAGAGGACTCGGTAACCCCAACTGATCAGTGATTGCACAATAGGTGACATACCCGGCCAACTATAGCGCGGCTCGGTAGAGTAAAATAGATACATATATATAATGCATGCAGGACTCATTGGAATCATGTTCTCCATACACATAATTAGGGATAACTATTCATCGAGAATCTTATAAGAAGCAGGAAGTACCAACAACATTGATAACATAAGAATAAGAGAAGCAACCTTAACATTAATTGTTCCATAAGAAGGTAAATAATGTAAGTACTGCTAGCTTCTAAGAGTAGGGTATCTTTGGAAGCTCGTTCATTGCATTATGTACAATCGTGGTCGTGCAAAAGAAGGAAACGGATAGCCTCACATACCTTGTATATACTGCCCCAACCTCAAGCTATGCAAATTTCACAACTCCTTAATCTACAATAAGATAAACGAGACTATTGTTATCGTTTAAGCGTCATAACTATTATGTATCGACCACAACCTATTTTACGATGAAACAGACAACACCTCCCCTATTTATATGACTTCACACAAGTCAAAACAATCACCAAACAGCCCAAACAACATCAGTAATAATCATATTGAGCCTCCCAAAATAGTCCACACACAACCTAATCACTTCACACATAAGACGACCACCGTAGTCGTGTCAAACGACCCAAAAATGTTACAATGAACGACCAGCTCAAAACCCTACATATATATGGTGTTTCTACACACTCTTCCTCCTCCAAAACTCCACAAAACAATAGTAAAACACGCAGCCCAACAAAAACACAAAACAATCCGCTACAAGTCAAATAACTCGAACTCACGGCTTCCGATCACCGTCCCGTGAGTTCTAACTATGAGGGAACATATTTATCAACCTTCCTTGATATTTAAAAACTTAAATACATATATTAGAAGTTTCTTAAATATGAATTACCTTCCAAAACTCTAACTACAAAGAAAAAGGAGAGGCGGTATAATGACACTTACGTCGTAGGGATCATTTTGATGTTATTGCTTCTCGATTTCTTGCCCGGAATGATAATCTTCTTTGAAACCCTAGAATATAGCTTGAGGTTATGTTTATGGGTGTTCTATGATCGTTTTATGCTGAATAATGAAGATAAAGCCGACCTAAGTTTTATATATATCAAGTTTGGAAAAGTCAAAGAGGTGCTAGCTTGGCACCCTAGGATTGGTCTATCTTCCGACGCATATATATTTTTATACTGATGTCGTATGAACGAACAGTTAAGATCGTTGGAAACTACATTCCAAGACCTTCAATTTGGTATATTAAATGTCCCAATAAGACCTCATATAGCACATGAAATGTATTGCTCAAAAATCTCTAGTGATCCACCTACTTGTCACTTATGATGTCTACGCAGTCTCGCGAAACTGCAAATATCTCTCTACTCCTATGTCGTATCGATGAAAGGTTTAATTAATTGGAAAANAACCTCCAATGTAACATTATTAACTTACTTTATATTCCATAAAATATAATATTATTTCTGAGCTTACATCAATTGACTTACGATGTACTCTCACGTACGAAAACATGGGGTGTAACAACGACACATTCGAGTTTGGGGTTTTCCGGCACATATGCTGAAAGGGAAAGTGGATAAATTGGAATCAAGGACAGAAGTATGCATTTTTATTGGATATCCCAAAGGAACTACATGCAGTTTATTTTATTGTCCCAAAGAAAAGAAAGTAATTGTTACGACAAATGCCAGATTTTTAGAAGAGGACTATTTAATGAACTATATTCCTAGAAGTAATCTAGCTTTACAGGAATTAAGTAATGGAGTAACTAATGACCCATCTCTAGAACGTAACCCGGAAGCCAGTTTTGACATACCACTGCATTATCGTAGTGGGAGAAATGTCAATAGGCAGCAGAATGCACAAGAGCAATTGCCTGACATCTCACTACCCCAAAGTAGTGGGAGTAATGTTGAGAAACCTCAGATTGTTGAGAAACCTAAAATTGTTCTGCAGCCTGCACTACAGGAAGAAGTTAATGATATCCCAGCACCGCAACGTGTGGAGGATAACATTGAGGCTTCAGTTCCGAAAAATGATGTTGTGATTCAACAACAAAATTAGACTACACCTGTAGTGACTAGTCGTAGTGGGAGAATTATTAAAAAAACTCTCTGGTTTGCGCTCTTCGGAGAATCTTATGATAGAATCCTTGAATAGCCTAATACAAAACCTCTTAATTACGGCGAAGCACTACAGGATACAGATGCTGATAAATGGGTTGCTGCTATGAAATCTGAAATGGAGTCCATGTACTTCAATCAAGTCTGGGATCTTGTAGAACCAGCGATTGGAGTCAAACCAATTGTTTGTACATGGATCTACAAGAAAAAGGGAGGAGTGGATGGAAAAGTGCAAACTTTTAAAGCAAGGCTTGTTGCAAAAGGGTTTACTCAAAAAGAAGGGATCAATTATGAGGAAACATTTTCGCATGTTGCCATGCTTAAATCTATTAGGATTCTCTTATCCATTGCTGCTCATTACGATTATGAGATTTGGAAAATAGATGTCAAGATGACTTTTCTTAATGGAAGTATTGATGAGTGCATCTATATGGCACAACCAGTTGGTTTCATAAAAAGTGGAAATGAACACATGTTGTGTAAATTAAAGAAATCCATTTATGGATATAAACAAGCTTCTAGAGCATGGAATAATTATTTTCACACATCGATTAAAACCTTCGATTTTGATTAATGTGAAAATCAGCCTTGTGTCTATAAGAAGTGGGGTGGAGATAAAGTTACATTTTTGGTTTTGTACGTGGATGATATTTTGCTCATAGGAAATAATGTGAGCATGTTGAATTCAGTAAAGGAATAGTTGTCCTCGCATTTTCATATGGTTGTCCTCGCGTTTTCATATGAAAGACTTGGGATAAACGGCACATATCCTTGGGATCAAGCTTATGCGAGATCGCAAGCGAAGGATATTAGGTTTATCCCAAGCACTTTATATTGATACTATTCTCACTAGGTTTAGTATGAAAGATTCCAAGAAAGGTTTTCTACCTTTTAGACATGGAATCTCTCTGTCAAAACATCAGTCCCCAAAAACGACTGATGAGATAGAAAAGATGAAGGTGGTCCCTTATGCTTCTGCGGTAGGGATTCTCATGTATGCTATGCTATGTACTAGACCTGATATCTGCTTTGTTGTTGTCATGGCTAGTAGATCTCAGTCTAACCCTGGACGGAAACACTAGACTTCCATTAAACATATAATCAAGTACTTGAAAAGGACTAGGGATTATATGTTGGTTTATCACTCAGGTGATCTAGCACCCACTGGTTATACTGATTCAGATTTCCAGTAAGATAGAGATTCTAGAAAATCAACCTTAGGATATGTTTTTACCTTAGGAGGTGGAGCCATAAGTTGGAGGAGTATCTAGCAATAATGTGTTGCTGATTCCACCATAGAAGCGGAATATGTGGCTGCATCTGAGGCAGCTAAAGAGATTGTTTGGCTCGAGAACTTTCTAAAAGAGCTTAATGTAGTTCCTTCGGTTCAAAGCATCGATTGCACTTTATTATGAAAATAGTGGTGCAATTGTAACTCGAAGGAACCAAAAAGCCATAAAAAAAGTAAGCATATTGAGCGTAAATATCACTTAATTCGGGACATAACTCAGAGAGGTGATGCAAGAGTGTTGAAGATTGCTTCAGAGGATAATTCGGCAGACCCGTTTACAAAGAGCTTGCCACAGATAATTTTTGACAAGCATGTAGAACGAATGGGTATTAGAGTTATAGACGCATAGTTATGAGTCTAAGTGGGAGATTGTTGGGATATACTATTAACTATGCGGTTTAGACATAGTATTGTGTTTTATTCTTTATGGAATAATTGCTTATTTAATTAATTCAATTCGGTAAAGTACTATTTTAAATAGATCATTTGTTACATGTGTGTCCTTTAGTTATGTCGTAGACAATTTAGTGTATGGAGTCTTAGCTCATGCACAGAAGATTAAATTGTCGGTTCTCATAATTATTAAACTACGTTCACAATCGAAGATATTATTGGGCCAAATATCTTGATGATTGTAGCACAAGATTATAGTATAATTTATCTTGATTATGGAGTGGTTTTACTCCGGATTCTTGTGCTAGTATACTTAGTATATATTGAACGGACCAAGTAGAGAAAAGATATTTTTGTACTGAATATATATAAAATATTTTCTCTAATTCATTGAATGAGCTTATACTCCTAATCTTGATATAATTATTATGATCAATGTGATTTGCTTATTGTTTTAATTTATCAAAAGGTACAACTTTATTCAAAGTTAGTGTATGCCTAATAGATTGGACAATAACGAATAACATTTGTGAAATGATAATTAGTTGATAGAATCCATGACTCGTTTTTGAGTTTGATGATGTCCCTTTATGTAAGCTTATAAATTTTTATGTGAAAATCCGGCCGGTGAATTTTGTATCCATCATATGAAATAGTTTAAGCGGAATTATAAAGGATTTAAATTAAATTATCAGTGATTTAATTTAGTTAACTGATATTTGGGATCTTAACATGGGGAATTAAAATAAGTGTTAATGAATTTTCGAAAAATCATATTCAGGAGTTCAATTGCAGTTTTTAGTGGAATAAACTGTAATTAATTATAGTAGAAATTAATTCATTTAAATTTTCGAATTAATATTATAATTAGTAGCCTCTTATTATTTCTGTGGTCCCTGCTATACCTAGAAAAAACCTGAACTGCCTTGGGTAAAAAATGACTTGGGAGAAAATTTATCCGATAGAGTTAGAGTAGGATTCTACTTGCACAAGTAGAATCCTACACATTTTTGGAGCCCTGTTTTGGCTGAAAAACGAGTCTACATAAAGAAGACATTTTTCACCCAATAACTCACCTTTTAGAGTTGTATTGTTCTTGCCCACTCAAAGCAATTTCGTCCAAGGTGTTACTAGGACCATAGCAGACGACTGCTCTTGGAGGACCTACGCAACGATTTCAAGAGGTTAGTGGTTTCTAATCTCATAATTTTATCATTTTGTCTAGTTTACATGTATTTGATGCCTGGATTGTATGCTTGCTTCCGATGCGCATGTTCTAACACATCTTGGATAAGTTCTCCAGCAAATTCTCTCTTAAGTTTAATAATCTCTCTTGCAAAATCATTATGTCCTACAATACAAGCAATATGCAGAGGATTCTCTATTGCACCTTCAAATAATCTTTGCTCCATTATTTTGAAGCATCCAATAATAAAATTACTATAATTTAAACCTAATTCTGTGATTCAAAACTATTAGAAGTCATGTTTTAGCTTTTCTCAATTTATGTGCGCAGTCCAGACGTCTTTCCGGAAAGCTTTGATGTTAAAAACTGGTAAAATAAGAGAATCTGCCTAAAATTTCATTTGGGTTGACTTGTCAACATTTTTGGTAAACGGACCCAGATTCATATTTTGACGATCCCGGTGGATCCGTATTGTGATTTAGGACTTGAATGTATGCCCGGAATCGAAATCAGAAGTCCCTAGCCCGAGATATCGGACTATATTGAAATTTAAAAGTTAAAAGCTTAAGTAAATTGAAGTGTTTGACCGAAGTCTGAATTTTTAGATGACGGGTCCGTATTTTAGTTCCGAAACCCGGTATAGGTCCAATACCATAATTATGACTTATCTGTGAAATTTGGGACGAAACGAAATTGATTTAACGTGATTCGGACGTCCGGTTGTGAAGATAAGAATTTCAAAGTGTTTTTGAAAATTTCATGTGATTTGGGGTTAAATTCGTAGCTCTAGGTGTTATTTTGGCGATTTGATCGCGCGAGCAAGTTCGTATGATATTTTTAGACTTGTGTGCACCTTTGATTTAGAGACCCGAGGGCTCGGGTGAGTTTCGAATAGGCTGCGGAGTGAAATTGGTTTGGAAAACACTGCTGGTGCATATGATGTTTTTGCAAGCCTCTCAATTGCGACCTCTGACAGGCTCGCATTTGCGAGCTTCTCATCGCAAATACAAAGAGAAACTGGGCCAACAGTTTTCGCATTTGCGAAGGGAGTCTGGGAAGGGCAATGATCGCAAATGCGATCATTTAGTCGCATTTGCGAGGATTCGAAGGTCGCATTTGCGGCATTATTCTCGCATTTACGAAAGCAGCAGAAGTGTAAAGGGCTTCGCATTTGCGGTCGCAAATGCCACATCTGCAGCTGTGTAAAAGTGACTTAGATGGAATTTTTCTCCCATTCTTCAAATTTTCAAACCCAAAAACTCTAGAGGCGATTTCCTCAGACCAATTTCCTAAAAATCTGGTAAGTGATCCTCACCCATTTCCTTTCAATCTCGTATCACATTTCATAAATTTCCAACCTAAAATCTAGGATTTCTATGGTAGAAATTGGGGGTTTGGGTAGAATTAGGTATTTTTGGGAAGTTGGGATTTAGACCTTAAATTGAAGTCAGATTTCAAAACTAATCGCATATTCGGGCTCGGGGGTGAATGGGTGAATGAGTTTTGGCCCGAACCTCGAGTTTTGACCAAGCGGACCCGGGATCAATTTTTGACTTTTTGGGGAAAGGTTTGAGAAATCTAAATTCATGCATTGTAATTGATTCCTTTAGCAATATTTGATGTTATTAAGTAAATTGTGGCTAGATACGAGTGGTTCAGAGGTGGATTCTAGAGGAAAAGCGGTAATTGAGCCGTGAGTGGCCTATGGAGCGAGGTAAGTATTGTGCCTAACCTTGACTTGAGGGATTAGGAACCCTTGCCTTAATTTCTATATGAAAATCATGTAAGCGGCGTATAAATGAGGTGACAAGTACTTATGCGCTGTGAATTTATCTGTCTTGCCTATTTCTTTTCCGTTCTTCTTATATTGTTTCTTTCCCTGCCTAGATTGTTACATGCCTACTTGTATTTCCATGCATAATTGCTACTTGTTAGATATTGTTTCTCCTTGTTGAAGATATTTGTTATCCCGTAGCTTAATTGTCTCTTATTACTTGCTTAAGTTGTTCTTATTGGTGTTTTAGTAATATTATGGATTGGTCTCGCTGAGTAGTATTACTTGTATAGGGTTTTATTGAGTATACGCTTTCCATTTGCCCTGTTCTGAGGTTTAACTATTGAGAAGGGTCTTGTGTTAAATTTGAATTTTTTATACTTCCTGTGTAATAGATATGAATATGGTGGGATCGGGTTGCACGCCGCAACAGATAGAATAAGGGTGATATATTGAGGAGGAATAAGGGTGAATTGATATTACAGGTGAGATTGGGTTGCACGCCGCAACATGTGCAATAAGGGTGGAATGTGGTGGAATAAGGGTGAACTGTGACTATGATTATTGTGATATGGTGAGATTGGGTTGCACGCTGCAACACTTTTATTTACATTCTATCGTTATGTTATTAAGGGGAAATAAGGGAGGATTATGATATGTACGGTGAAATCGGGTTGCACGCCACAACAATCTATAATTTTATGCCTTTTCTTTGACTGTGTTAGTTGTACGATAGTTTTGAACTGCATTTAAGGATTTGTTATAGCTGAACACTGATGCAATACGTTGGATACTGTATTTACTTCTTGCAAGTTATTGTTTTTACCTTATTCTGTATTCTTTCCGGCTTTTATTATTCACTGTATGCAAATTATATTGTGAGTGTCCCGCCGTAACCTCGTCACTCCTTCGTCGAGGTTAGGCTCGGCACTTACCAGTACATGGGGTCGGTTGTACCGATATTGCACTCTGCACTTCCTGTGCAGATTTTGGAGCAGGTAGTGGCTGATCAAGAGGTTGGTTGTAGACTTCACAGCTAGGAGGCCCAAGGTAGTCCTGTTGGCGTCTGCAGGCCCTGACGTCCCCTTCTACACCCCCATACTTACTGTGTTACTTTATTTCATAAACAATGCATTTTCTTTCAGACAAGTATTGTAGAAAAATCCTAGTATGTTCGTGAATTGCGACTCCGGATTCTGGAAAAAAATAGCATGTAATTAAAGTTGTTATATATATAGCTTCATATTTATTTCGGTTTATTTTAGCTTGTTTACTGATAATCATTAAAAATGTAAAGAATTGGCCAAATAAACTCTACTGTTGGCTTGCCTGGTAAGTGTGATATTAGGCGTCATCACGGTCCCGACGATGGAAATTTTGGATCGTGACAATTACTTGTGCAGAAAGCTAGCTTTCTTTTGAGCTTATTATCTGCAGCTCTGCTAAAATGATCTGTTAATTTGCTTAATGGATTAATTAATTCTGTTCCATTTGACTCGTTTTTGTTAGGAGATTAATTAATAATTGGCAATCTCAGATTCGTTGAACTAGTCAGCTAAAACGTTAATTATCAATGAGTCGCTCTCCATGTCAAGCAACTTATTTGGACGTTTTACGGTATTCATCTGGTTCAAGAGTTCAATAGATTTTCTGTTACGCGATGAGGACTTAGACTTCTGGAGATTTCTGTATTTCTTAATGGTATGTTCAGATTTATAAGCAATTTCAAAGTCAATGAAAATGTAAACAATTGCGTCATCTGATTCTTTGTCACTTTGACTTTAACTTTTAAGAGCTTTCTTCTTGAATTAAGAATTGCCATTGTCGAAAAGATAATGCCACATCCTACGTTTTTGCCACTGGATGCATACAGGGAGAGGAATATTTGACTTGCTCTTTTCCTTGTTCATTATGAATTTTAAAGATTATGTTTAACCACCTAGTATGACTAATACAAGTTAAATACATAAATAAACCTGAGGATTACGCTGAATTGTCAGGAAACGTGTATTAATAGAATGTGATAATATGCGACATCCCCAGGTGAAATTGATAATAGAAGCCTAGATGAAATTCAAACTTTATTTTGTGTACACCTATGGCAGATAAATATATTATAATACACTTCTAAGGTTTCATCCTCTACACATTTTTAAACAAGCTTTTGTCCAAAGATAACAAAAACTAGATTGAATATATATTATCATGGATCCTACAATCATTATTTCATCGGACGAGTAACTTTGTCCACCACAGACTTAAAAGATCGAAATAAATCACCCAGTCGCTTGAACAACTTTAATGTTCGAGGTGTTTAACTAAGTCAATTTGAATCAGTATGAAATGTACCCATGAGTTCGTTTTCCATTGTCATCAATTAACCAGGGTAATTGGAAGAGAAATATCTCAAGTAAGGAGATTGTAATTGAGTATCAAAACCAAGTTTTAGTTTAGAATTTCTATACATCCTGGTGTAGGCATATAAATTTTATTAAAATTAAATTCATAGAAGAATTTGGACTATATTTTAAAATTTAATATATATCAGTTCAAATAAATTTATTGGATTAATTTATAAGTCCAATATATATGGATCAAATAAATAAGCCTTAATTCATTGGGCTAGTCCACTTAATTGGGCTAAAGTGATGAGCCTAATTCATTAGGCCCAAGATTTCATCTTCCTAGAGGCCCAAATGGATGTCCACGTGTCAAATGACGTGGCACGCCAAGTCACGCGGAAGAGCCAATAGAATCATGTCATGTGTCAAAATGACAAAGCATGCCAAGTCACATTAAAAGGCCAATGAAATCACGCCACGTGTGCAAGTGACATGTTCTGGCCAATCAAATACGGTCATGTCATACTTCAATTTGATTGGTCGGAAAGAGTTTGTTCTTATCACAACTCCTCCTTTCCACAACTATAAATAAGGGTCTTCATAACCCAGAAAAGACACCAGAAGTTATAACAAGAAGAAAGAGAGAGCTCGCAGATCAAACGTCGCAAATTTCTCCACAAGTTTCAAGCTTCAAACAAATTCAAGATCAAGCTCAAGCTCAAAGGCCCTTGAATTTATACTAGAAAAGTAGAATCAGAGGATTCATAGAAATTGTACACTCAAATTACTTGAAATCAAATACTACGATTGTTACAATATTTTTCGGTCTTGATTATATTTTCTCGATGCAATTTATTGTCTGCACCTGGTTGATCAAAAAATAAAATACAGGAAGATGTTGTTCAAGTAACTGAACAATTCCTGCGTCTAGATGAATCTAGGTTTCTTCCAATAGTTTTTCACCAACATTGTAATGTAAGGCAACAAAACTGGAAAGACAGGAGAAGATAGAAAAGAAGATAGAAATTCCCCGGATTGGTGTTATGGCAGACATCACAGTATCATAGGTTGCTATTAAGGCGACAAGTGAAACTTGCAGTTCCAATTGCAAAGGAAATCCTACGGTGAGGAAATTTATCATGTGAAGAGACGAAAAACCCGAGGGAGTTGAAAACCAAGAACAAGCCATAGGTAATTGGATTGATGGTTCCCATCACTGACTGACCTGCGATACGTGGTGAGGACATTTTTCCATCGTTGCTGGTGCTGTTATTAGCGTCGTGCCAGTAACTGTCCTGCCAAACACCTCCTGGTGGACTAAGCACTGCTTGATAAGTTGCTGTTGCATTTAAAATAGCTATCACAAGAAGGGCGTCTCTTACTTTTCCTGGAGAATCTTTGGTTTTATTGTACTTGAAATACTCCTGAAGCTGCTTAGAACGAGATCGAGGCTGGTCTCTCCTGTGCTCTCTGCTGGATTGTACATTTGATGGATCTTGAACTGCAACCCAAGATTGTGGGGAAGCTTCTTGCTGTGAAGATTGCAAGTTTTCAACAGATAAAGCACCACATGCTCTTAGAATTTCCTCAATATCTCCATCTCCAGATTCCTTAAGTAGTACATCCAAAGGTGTAAGATCTCCCTTGTTCAAAGAATTCACCGCAATTGTGCCTTTCGTCGAGCAGTAGATCAACAACCTGGATGGTTCATTTCTCTCATTTGTTAAGTTGAACGTTAAAAATTAAAATGAAGAGATAAAAGAGACTTAATTATACATCAGAGACACTTGCTTCGTATTGCTTAGTTGACACAGCAAGATGCAAAACAGTGTTTCCTTTGATATCCATCTTGCTTAAAACATCATACTTGTCAAATTCCTTGAGGTAATCAAGTGATAATTTGGATGTTTCAAACTGATGATTCTTCACAGCTAACTGAAGACAAGTCTCGCCTCGAGCAGTTACTTCTGCTGCAGAGTCTAGAGAAGCCACAAGAAGCTCCCTCATAACATGTTTTCTGCCATTGATTGCCGCATAGTGAAGGGGAATTTTTCTGTCTTTCCCCTTGACAAGGCAAAGATTACGGTCAACGTTCAAGAGCTGCTTCACAATCTCTATATCCCCATTTGCTGAGGCAATATGCAAAGGGCTTAAACCACCTTGGTTTAATTCTCTTGCAAATTCTGGCCTCAAATGAATGATCTCCTTCACAAACTCAAGATGGCCACCCAAAGAAGCAATATGCAGAGGAGTTTCATTACCTACTAATGAAACTGCCCTGAAAAGAAGAGGGTCTTCTTTGATCAAGCTTTGCAACTGATGAATATCTCCTTTTTGTGCAGCCTCCCACAGCCTTCTGTCCATCAGTTTTACCAATGGATAATGTAATTTCCTTGTTGTTTCTCCTTTGAATTCTAAAATCAGCCTACAGACTTTTCTTTCTCTCAGCTCTCAAGATTTTGAAATTCAACTATTTTTGATCGGCAAAAGATTTCTTTTTAGAAAAGAAAAAAAAAAGAGTTGAATCTCATGACCTTCAAGCTGAACTTCAACTCCCAAAGGAATAAAATATTCCTTAGTGCCCTTGTTTCGTCTTTCTAACTCTGCACAATAAAAAAACCGTCAACCAAAACAAGTGTCGTTGGCGCAAACAAAAAAAAGGTATTCAACAACAATATAGAAAGTTCGGGTTGCCTCGTTTTTACTTTCCTATTTTGACATCCTTCCTTTGTTCAAATTTGCATCAGTGTTCATAAACAGCTACTATGTTCCACGATATGAGGATTCCAGAATTCGTTTATCTTTAACATAGGAAAACAAATATCAAGAAACAGAAACAGAAACTTACTCTTTTGTTTTTTTTCCTTTTTCTGGATTTCTACTACCCTGTGAAATGAAGCATATAATTGATTCCTTGTTGGCATTGATAAATATATAAGGTGTACTAATATGAGAGGTTCAAACAACAGACTGGAAACTCAGCAACTCGTGCAAGGTCGAGATGGTAATAACTTGTGCCATATAGGCTGCCAACGTAGTTAAGGAGCTGTCAATCAATACAAATGACAATGAACAAGACAGCTCTCATGCAGCGCTTTCCTTAAGCGTCTTGGAAAGGCGACGTAACGAAAGAAATCGAGGTGTCCACAGTTGCTTTCTGCCAACCGAATGCCCGCTCAATAAGCTAGGCTAGATTGCAAGTGGCCACAACAGAAATTGAATGAAAGCTCGCTCGTATTACAAGAATGTTTGCCAGAAACTTCGACTGCTAGACCCCTCTTATATACTCACTTTATGTGTCTTACTTCCCTTTTTAGTCAGTTTCAAAAAGACATACACTTTTTATATCTAATAGAAATTTAAGACCACAACATCCAAAAGTCATTCCTTACTTTTCTTAAACTCCATACTCATTCAAACTAAGACACATAAAATGACATGGAAGGAGTATGTCTTAAAAGAATGCAAATTACAGGACATAACATAGAAAAGCTGTAAAAACACAAAGGAACGACACAAAGTTGATGTAAAAATGTAATATAACCATTTTAAGACCATTTATCGGCAAATTCACAAAGACTTCTATTACTTTGATGAACGTGTGTGCATGTCCTAATGAATTTCTTTTCCATTATCATCAATTAACAAGGATGATTGGAAGAATAAAATCTAAAGCAATCACATAAAGAGATTGTTAATGAATCTCATTATCAAGTTTTATTTAGGAATTTGAATACATCCTGATTGAACCTCAAAAGAAGAACAAAATACAGGAAGATGTTGTTCAACTAACTGAACAGTTCATAAATCTTGATAAGAATCTAGGTTTCTTGCAATAGTTTCTCAGCAACATTGAAATGTAAGGCAACAAAACTGGAAAGACTGACGAAAAGATAATAAAGAAGAGTGCAATTCCCCGGTTAGGCGTTATGGCAGACATCACAATACCATAGGTTGCTGTCAAGGCAACAAGTGAGACTTGCAGTTCCAATTGCAACGGAAATCCTATTGTGAGAAAATTTATCGTGTGAAGGGACACATAAAATCCGATGGAGTTGAAAACCAAGACCAAGCCATAGGAAATTGGATTGTTGGTTCCCATCACTGACTGTCCCGCGACATGTGGCACGGACATTTTGTCATCACTACTGGTGTTGTTATTTCCTCCAGGCTGGTAACTGTCCTGCCAAACACCTCCTGGTGGACTAAGCACTGCTTGATAAGTTGCTGTTGCAATTAAAATAGCTATCACAAGAAGTGTGTCTCTTGCTTTTCCTGGAGAATCTTTGGTTTTATTGTACTTGAAGTAATCCTGAAGCTTCTTAGAACGAGATCGAGGCTGGTCTCTTCTATGCTCTCTGCTGGATTGTTCATTTGATGAATCTTGAACTGAAACAACCCAAGATTGGGGTGATGCTTCTCGCTGAGAAGTTTGCAGGTTTTCAACAGATACAGCACCAGATGCTCTTAGAATTTCCTCAATATCTCCATCTCCACATTCCTTAAGCAGTACCTCCAGAGGTGTAAGGCCTCCTTTGTTCAAAGAATTCACCTCAATTGTGCCTTTAGCAACAATATTTTCGTCGAGTAATAGATCAACAACCTGGGTGATTCATTTCTCTCATCCGTTAAGTTGAAATTTAAAAATCAAAATGAAGAGATAAAAGAGACGTAACGACACATGAGAGACACTTGCCTCGTATTGCTTAGTCGACACAGCAAGATGCAAACCAGTGTTTCCTTGGATATCCTTCATGTTTAAAACATCATACTTGTTAAATTCCTTGAGGTAATCAAGTAATAATTTGAATGCGTCGAACTGATGATTCTTGACTGCTAAATGAAGACAAGTCTTGCCTCGAGCAGTTACTTCTGCTATAGAGTCTGGAGAAGCCAAAAGAAGCTCCCTTATGACATGTTTTCTGCCTTTGATTACTGCATAATGAAGGGGAATTCTTCTGTCCTTCCCCTTGAGAAGGCATAGATTGTGATCGACATTCAACAGCTGCTTCACAATCTCTGTATCCCCATTTGCTGAGGCAATATGCAAAGGGCTGAAACCATCCTGGTTTAGTTCTCTTGCAAATTCTGGCCTCAAACGAATGATCTCCTTCACAAACTCAAGATGGCCACCCAAGCAAGCAATATGAAGAGGAGTTGAATTACCTGTTAATGAAACTTCCCTGAGAAGATGAGGGTCTTCTTTGATCAAGCTTTCCAAGTGATGAACATCTCCTTTTTGAGCAGTCTCCCACAGCCTTCTGTCCATTAATTCTACCAAAAAATAATGTTAATTCCTTGTTTGTTTCTCCCTTGAATTCTAAAATCAATCTGCAGACTTTAGTTTCCTTCATCAGTTGGTGCTTAGAATGAAGGAATATCTCAGCTCTGAGGATCAGAAAATTTAACTTTTATTGGATAGGGAAAAAAAAAGAGTTGACTTTCATAATCATAAAGCTGAATTTCAACTATTATAGGTATGTCATGTTTATTGCTTTCCCTTTCCTATTTCAAATTTTTTACAACAAAATAAGTGTCATTGACCAAAAATGTGATCAACATTTCAACAATATATAAAATTCTGGTCGACTCCTTTTTTCCTTTCTATATTGTCTAATCTCCCTTTAGTTCAAAGTTCAAACTTTCAGCCTCTCCAGAAACAGGTACACTTTCAAATTCAAATAATAAAAAGCTACCAAACCAGTTGAGACAGCTATCTGCCTTAATATGAGAATATTAGTACTCGCTAATCGGGGAAAGAATAAATCTTTTGTTTCTTTCTGCTTTTTTCCTTTTATCAGGACTTCTGCTAGCCTGAGAAAGCAATGGCAGATGCACCTTAAATAAATTAGTTTCAACTGAATCATTCTCAATGTGGGGTACAGATATTAATGTGAAAGTTACTAAAATGTCAAAATTGTACATTTTGTACTCATAATTTTAAAGTGCAAAACTCTCAAAAAAGAACTTTAAAAATTGCACTCATAAAATTTAAACTAAGGATCCGTCCCAGCGTGGAAGAGAAGCAGATAACTGATACCGTCATTGGCATTGATAAATTATTTATGGTGCAGCAACAAGGGGGGTTCAAAGAACAAAAGTCGATATTCAGAAAGTCTGTGCAAAGTAATGGATACAGGAAAGGGAAGAAAATGGCACTATATAGCTGCTCTCAATATAATAGCCGAAAAAATATATATTTTTTGGGTTTTTTTTTTTTGTGTATGTGTATATATATATATACAAATTCTATACACTGGCTATCGAATATAAATAGTTTCTGGCGGGGGCTAAAAGTGATAATACCCCATGAATTATAAGGATCTGTAAAACAATAAAGATGACAATGAACAAGAGAGCACACAATGCAAGGTGCAATGTTCAGTAGCCAAAAGTTTAATATGGATCTGCATTATTTAAGAGAATAGAGAGAGGATGATGATACGGTCCTTTCATCTGAAGTATCTTCGTCAATACTGATGTCGAAACCTTACCATCAAAAAGAAAGTTGTTGAACCCTCAAGATGCTAAAAGGCAGCAAAATACATTACTGCAAAGAGCAAGTGTTGAGATTGTTAACATGTCAAAAAGACTAGTTTGATAGTCTTAATATGTCGAGATATTCGGGCTATTAACTTGCTGATAGGCATTTCAACACCTTGCATATTTTTCAGCCAAGTTAGCTTAACGGTGAGCCGTGGCAGAGTTAGTGTTAAGGGGAAAAAAACTTTATTCTAGCTTGTTGGTTGTAATAGGCATTTTCGTTACCACAAACTTTCTAGTTCAGACAGGTGAAATGTCGAACAAAGAAGCCACTGGCCAAACAAACTTTCCAGAATTTGTCACTTCCATGGACGGACAGACGGGACGGGCATTAGTTCATCTTTCGGAAGCTCCCTTATGAGCTTCCATAATATCGACAGTGATCATAACATGGAAGCTGGATTTGAAGCTATATGCTTCTCTTATCCAGAGGCAGATGATGATGCATGACTCCAGCATGATTTGGTACAGAAAATGGAAACTAGCAAAATATATGTAAACTTCAATCTTTCTTCCCGCTTCTGTTTCTATAATCATACATGGAGTCACCAAAACCCATCAACGTTACTTCAATGAGAGCCAGTTCACCTCATAGTTCCAAAGTACTTCACCATATTTCAGTTCCTGTATAATTCTCCAAAGCATAGTTACGCTCCAAATCTTGCTTGCCTGGGAAATATATTCTTCATTCAGGAGTCGCATGACACGTTGAACACTAACAACCAGTTGGTATCCACTGAAGCAGGGAACCAACCGACCAATCATAACCATACCAACTCCAAGATTCTCTTCTCAAAGGCAAGTAATATAGAAGCAAGACAGAACAAAAGTATTTACAATGGTCGTTAATAAAGGTAATTATCATGTATAATATTGTCTTCGGCAAACTAATGGCATTCTCTGTCTTTCGATCAAAGGAAAACAAGACTAACTTGCAGCATTACCGTTGAACAATTTATACATTACAGTAAAACAGAACCAACGAACCTACTGGCACTGGCACTGGCACTGGCAGTGTCTATTGTCCTTCCCAAAAATGTTCTCCAAAAACTACCGATTAACAAAATAAAAAGTTATCCAAAAGACAACCTTTTCTAGACACTTGAAAACAAGCTTACGTGACTTTCATGTCAATAACCTTCAATAATTGGTGTCAACTCCTATCATGTTCGTACCCCCCCAAAAAAATTAAGGGGAAAACTAAGAGGGAGAGGGGGGGCATTTTGATCTCAGTTATCCTAAATGAACTGCAACACATCACAAGGCAATTCACATTTCACGAAGAGATCCAAATTTCTACTTCCTGAAACAACAAGATTCTGAGAAAAGTGACTCTTCTCTGAAACAGACCCACGAATCCCTATGTTTAACAATGGTACCAATACTTCCTTCTGGAAGGATAATTGGTTGGGATCTGGAAGCTTGATGGAACTATTCCCTGATATGTATGGCCTAGCTCAACACAAACAGAAGACAATAGCTGAAATGTGGTCTCCTCGTGGTTGGGATCTAATACTTAGAAGAAGGCTGAACGACTGGGAACTAGGCTGACTGAGCTTTACAAGCAACTGGAAGTATTCAAAGGCCTGCAGAATGGAAGGGATACATTTTGGTGGAAGGGCCACAACAGTGGCATATACAAGGTGAATAAAGCGTACAAGATGTTTAATCATACAAACATACAGATTGCTAATTGGCCATGGAAACATATTTGGAAAGTCAAGATACCTTACAAGGTATCTTGCTTCACTTGGTTACTTGCAAAGGAGGCAGTTCTGACACAGGACAATCTTATGAAGAGGGGGATTCCACTATGCTCTAGGTGCTTTTTATGTGGGGAAACAACTGAGACAGTTAGCCATCTATTTCTACACTGCAGGATCACAGATCAACTATGGAAGATATTTATAAATCTCAGAGGCATCTCATGGACAATGCCCTCTAAGATTACTGAAGTGCTCACTAAGAGGACTGTCCCTGCATGTATATGGTGGACAATCTGGAAGGATAGGAACTCTAGATGTTTTGAGGACATCAGCAATTCAGTGCAGAAGATCAAAATGAATTGTGTCCTACTTTTTTATTTTTGGTGTAAACAAAACTAGCCAGAAGATACTGTATCAATCCTAGAAGCTCTAGAATACTGCTAGGACAGTAGCTCAGTAGCCCCCCTTGTTTTGTTTTTTTTTTTGTAAATATGGTTTTCGGTACAACCTATGTACTGTTATATAAATATACACAAATGTTACCTTCTCAAAAAAAAAATCCCTATATTTAACAATGTTACTATTACCATTCAGATACTAACATATCAAAAAGAATTTGGGACCCAAACTCTTGTATCTTGTAACCTAATAATGTATAGAAAATAAGAGAATGTGGCCCATTAGTGTCGTTTCTTACAGTTGCAAGGTTTGTGCAACATTGTTCAGCCAAGGCATTCAGATAGTGCTCTGGCACTGCTTGATACAGATACAGATGTAATGGCTGTGTAGTGATATGCAGAGAATGCATTTAGAAACAGAACATAGAACAGGCAGGTCTCCGATAACTCTCGTGACAAGCAAGAGTTCATCAACTAAGTTTTAATCGCAGTAGTGCTTCAGCACAAGTAAATGGCCAACAGTGTGTCATTTTTGGAATAAATCTTACCACGTCTTCTCTTTTACCTGTTCTCTTTGAACTGTCAGCATGCAACCACGATATGCCCGTGTTATAATTGTTTTTCTAACACCAGAACATAGCATTTCACATTAGCCTTACTAAGAAAAACCATATCTTTTCCCATTAGGAGCAGAACAAGCTACCATAACTTTAGCGCAAAACAAAACAAAAAATCCTAGCGTTTCAAGCACTGGGGTATTGCATTTGAATAGCAGCAGCATAATAGCCATTAACCATGTTAAACAGGCAATACAAACTACTAACAGTTCCAATGTCAGAAACTCTGCTCTAAACGCACCAAGTTAGATAATTACTGCAACAAGTATCAGGCAATGCTAGAACAAATTCATAACAAAAGTTGCTATACCAATGAACTAATAAGTAATACGGTCCTGCTCTAGCCAATTCTACATTCTTCTGCTACTCAAGTGAATAGTGAATACCAAGAGGAAGGGAAAGGAATATTCCGGCTCACAAAATATGCAAAATTAGCTTCACCCATATATCGGCTGAGTATGCATTCTGCAATTCAATGCTGCAAAAGATTCACCCAAAAAAGGCAATTTTAGCATTCATGAGTTGGCATTCTCTTAGGCTTCTTAAGATTCTTCTCTGATAACGCCTGAGCAAAAGCCTCCACAATCCTCTGCTGTGATTCGAGTATCATCTGAGTTCTTTTCATTTCCATTTCCATTCTCATCTCTTCCAACTCTCTTGCCATGTCCATCTTCATCCTCTCCATTCTCACAAATCCATCCCCTAACACCTTTATTGCCGCCACCATCTCCCCCATTGGGTCCTCCTTTTTCTTCTCCCTCACTGGGCCCCCTCCTTCACCAGCAACCCTTTTCCCCATATCAGCTTTCTTCACAAACCCAACCCCCCTAAACGTCTTACCAGGCCCAAAATTATTTGGCCCAAAATTACTAGGGTTTTCAACTCCAGCATCCTCCATTCTACTATATGGTTTCGCCATTGGCGGAGGAGCTGCTCCGGGCATCCCCGGTATCCTGATACGAAACCCACCTCCTCCATTACTCACAACCCCTTGAAAACTACTACTACTCCGATTGTGATTACTGTTCACATTGTTGTTACCATACAAATCTCCTATGAGTTTAACACTGTTTTGACGGTAATCTTCAACATCCTCATCAGCTTCTTCATCACTAGAAACAGCATTAGGACCCCTTTCCATTGCATCCATACGCTTGAAAAGGACCCAAGCAGAGCAATAACGGTGGGATCTAACGCCACCGTAAGGAGCAGCGCGTTGAATTTCAGTACGGTAACGTTTCCGAAGCTTCTCCATCTTGTGACGGCACTGCACGGCCGTCTTGGTCGGATCAACACCAGGGCATCTAGCAGCAACATCGTCAGCTACTTCCTGCCAGTGATTAGCCCGGAGATTTCCCCGGCTTAGGGAATACCACTTGTCCCTATAAGCATCAATTAGGGCTATGGTCTCGTCGTGGGACCAGCACGGCGGTGGAAGACGGCGCGATGACACCGCCACCGTGACGTTGGCTGAGGGTAGTTCTGATTGGGCGTTTGAGAAATCTTGTGTTGATGAAGATAGAGTCGCCATTGTTGAGGTAACCCTAACACAGAATTACTTAGATATTGAGATCAATTAGAAATTTGTAATGATGTGGGAAATAATTCAAGTGTTGAGATGTTGGTGATGGGTGGTGGGAGGCGGAGGAGAGCGGAGGCATAATGAAAGAAAGGTGAAAAGTTAGGTTAAAAGGGAGGGGGTGGGGGGGTTGCGGCTGATGTGGAGATCTAGAAAGAGGGGAAGAGGCCACCGCTAAAGGTGGGTGGGGGTGCAGGGGGAGGCTAACGTGCGCGGAGGGTGTAATAATGTTGACCGGGTGCTGTTGCGTTCGGCGCCTACCGCCCAAAAGGCGTCAGCTGGCAGAGGAGTTAAAAATAATTTGAATGGGCCTTTTGGCGTTTCTTGTGGGCGGAGCTAGACTTTGGCGGCGATACACTATCCTCTTTAATATGGGTGATTAATTAGCCTTCATATTGTCGCGTCATCCCTTCGTTTTTTGTTAATCTCTTTTTCTTCTTTAATACGTACTGCTAATTGTCTTTGAATTGTTATTGCACGGTGTTGAGCCAACTCAAGTTTCTTAGCCCCTTCGATTGTTTCTCACATTAAATTCACCATAATTAAATACATTGTTTGAATAAGGCGAATTAATCTCCTCACTAAATTTAGCATAACTTAGTATTGGGGTAATTTTGCACCACCTTATAAGTAATACTATTATATGAAAATTAGTTTATTGTTGCATGTGTTTACCCATAAAACGGTACAGCTCAATTTATAAGTGGTTTTTAGACAAGTGAATTAATTCGATCCTGAAATAACAAGATAATTAAAAAAATATACTTCCTTCGTCCGTTTTTACTTGGCATGTATACTAAAAATAGATTTTCATTTTTACTTGTCACTTTATGCATATCAAGAGAAGACAAATTCTTTTTTCTGTTATATTCACAGTATTTATTACTCATTTCATATCATTTTCTCAAATCCAATAAAATATGCATCAATTAATATGGGTATCATGGTAAATTATGCACTTCATTTATTATTTCTTAAGGGACGTAAAAAGTCAAAATATGCCAAGTAAAAGTAAACGGAGGGAGTATAACACTTAGCCTTGATAGGAAGACTGAATGACAGAAATAAAGACTCTGGTAGTGAAGCCTCCGGGCACAATAGTAATAAGAACAGAAAATAAGAAGATAAAAATGATTAGAGCTTTGAGTAGATTGTAGTATTAGTTTGCCAAAAAACTCATCCCCGTACAAAGATAACAGAGCTCATTATTTATAGCTACGTCTAGGAAAAAAGTCTTAGGATCATGCCTTTCTTTAATATCAATTATGAGGGCTATTGATGAAGATGTAACGGTGAGCATAAATGTCAAATTTCTTGTAACGGGCGACGTACTTAATGCTGTGGAATATTCTCCATTAAATGCTACCGAGCGAAGAGTATTTATTGCATCCTTATGAGCGTTATCTTTCTAGTGACAGGCGGGACCGTTGCCTTCGGTTTTGGCTATCTCCCGTCTTAGGTTCCACGTATCTCTCTTTTGGGCGGCCACGTAGCATAGCATATTTTATCCTATACAGATAGTCCCCCTGTTTTTCGGTGACATAACTTTGTGTCACCAGGAAGTTGGTAGAAACACTCTTTTGGCGGAAATTACTATGATCCCCTCTGAAGGCTTATAACGGTTGATTAGATGCACATCTCTTCGCATTTAATGTGCTGAACACGCGACATCCCACTATTCAGCATAATTTTTGCCGATTATCGAGATAATCATAGTCATGAATTTAGCCGCCAAAAACTTTTACTTATATGCATCAACCTTCTCCCCTTATACTCCATAATTTTCCAAGTTTTCTAAAACCTTTCTTGATGTTAATAAATCTTTCTTTAACTCCCTTCAAACAAAAAAGCTTTTCTTTCATCCAAATGGCTTCTTTTTCAAAGAACGTTAGCTTTTCAAAGGGCAAGAACAAAGCCGAGGATGATGCTCCTCCGACGGTGGATTCCATCATTTCTAGAAGTCTTGTTACAACAAAAGACTTCGAAGAGAAATTCCCTTCGGCTCTCCCTCACACATGGGTTGTTGGCAGATATCCTTCTTCCATATGCTCTTCCTATATTCCAGTTGTGAAGGAAGACAATCGCTGCCATGATTTGGATATTGTTGATCCTGCTCTATCGAAGAGAGTGACTCTTCCCAATGAGGGTTTTACATATTTTTACACGTATCCATTTACTTTGGGTGTGTTCTCTTTGAGTGGAGAGCTTGACTCCTCTATTGCTAAGTTCTGCCTCCGCTATCAGGTATGTTTGGCACAAGTAAGTCCTTATGTGTGGAGGACGATTGTCTGTCTTCGTCGCTTGTGCCAAGAGATGGGAGAGGATCTATCTTTAGCTCATGTGATGAATATTTATTCCCCCAAAATCTTATGCGGGAGAATGATACATTTCATAAAACGTGGCCACCATGCTCTTTTATCTAACGTGGATGATGACAACGACCGTGAGTGGATGGAACTGTTTGTTTCAGTTGCCACCAACGACATCATTCTGGCAACGACTTCATCTTTTCCAAAAGCATGAAACTGTATTCGTAAGCTCATTTTTTAATATTTCTTTTATTTTTGCCTGAACATATCCTGAGTTTTGCCTTTCTTGCTTTGTAGGCCAACTTTCTTGCTTCCGAAGGCCTTCAGAGATTGATTCGTGAGAAGGAAGAAATTAACTCCGCATGGGATCAGCTTTTGGCAGAGGAGGAGCACGCCTCTCAGAACTGGAAGCCAAAGCCACTGAGGCTGTCGTATTGCAGGCTCGTTTGCAGCAAAGCGAGCAAGAAGTGGAGACCCTTAGCCAAGTGATTGCCCCCCTGAGGGTTCAACTTGAAGAGGCTAAGGTCAAATGGATTTAATTTCATAATGTTGTTCTTGTTTCATCCGATCATGAGGTTGCCTCCGCTGAAAGATTGACTAACTTTGAGGCAGCCTTGAACTCCAAAACTGAAGAACTTGCTGCTGCGGGGGGCGAAACATACCGAGTTGGAGGAGAAGTATAGATAAGCCATCGAGCATAATAGGCTCTTTGGTTCAACTGTCTGTGACCTTGATGTTAGCGTCAGATCTATTAGATCCACCCGGGAAAGCCTTTTTTGCGAGGTAACCCAACTCAAAGAAGAACTTAAGAGCCGAGCGGCTTCCCACATCGTTGAGAAAACTTACGCTATGTACAATATGAGGAGAAAACCTTGAAAGAGGCCAAAGTTGGTATCATAGACTTTGATGCTAAAATTGTTAAGGCTCGTGAGCTTGATTTGGCTACTAAAAACTATATCTCGGCAGAGCCTGCTGCTTCCGGTTCTTCCGTTTCCGATTTTGAAACTTCGGGAACTGAAGAGAAAGCGGAAGACGAATATGTTGAAGGCCGAACTGGCGAAGGACAAAATGTTGAGCCATCAACGGATCTATCTACTTCCCCTAGGGGCGCAAACGCTTCTCTTCCTCCGGGTTCCGGAGATGTTGCAGTTTAGCTTTTCTTTTCTTTTCCAATTCTTGTATCTGTGCCATTTGGCATGTTATTGTAAATAAAAATATGTTTTTACTCAAGTATTGTTTGATTCTTTCCTTCGTTTGAACATTTATGCAAGTTTAAATCTTTGCATTCTCTTCTTTTTGCTTAAGAGTTTTGCGCAAGTTTTACTGTTTGCGTCTTATTATGTGAAGCCTTGGGTGTATTTTTTCCGAAAGAATTTTGATTGCGGGCATGAGTTATTTTGAAATCAACCCTTTAACGTGAGTATTTCTGTCCGAGAGGGCCCTCTTATGTTTACGGTGCTCTTGAAGAGGATGTCTCCTGTTCATTGCGGCACTAGCATTTGAAGTACTTGTTTAACTTTCAAATGACAAAGTTAATTCATCATTCAAACAAGAAACAAGATAAAAACAAAAGGACTTCATTTTATTCCATCTATTTTCAGAAAGTACATAAGCATTTGTTATGCTGAAAAAAGAAATTACCATTACTTGTGGCTAACTTGTACAACTTGTTTCTACGAGGCTGGTCGTGCAGTCCCCAATCACGATGATACAACTATATTTCCGGTTTTTGCTTCCCGATCCACGTGGCAGTCATTTTTGTCATATACTTATATCTCCCCCCCTCCCCTCTCCCCCCCGTGTTAAAATGCGAAGAATGCGAATTGTAACACTGGAAGTCTTGTACATTCGAGGATACCACTAATGAATTGCTAGATAATACTTAACTCGGTAACACACTTTACTTCCCCTCAGGAATTCATGGTATCGAGCGAAGGACTATCTAACAACCCTCTAGTGGTTTATACTTGTGAACGGTCAGGTAACCTTTGCTCAATAGCAAATTTAGCTTCTCGGTGGGAATTTTGCTATAGATCAAAAGATTATCTAACCGTCCCACAGTGGATCTTTGCTTGTGTGACTTGCTATTAAAGGTCTTGTTGTTGTTGTTGGAGCTTTCTTCGTAGTATGCTTTCGGTTGTTGACTCGTTAAAAACCTTGCCAGAAAAACTCAAAATTGGGATAAAATCTAGATGAAGGAAAAAAGAGTGTAGCACATACTTTCAGTTCAGGTGATGTTCATCAGCAAGAATATCTTTTTAGGTGTGCCACGTTCCAGTTGCTGGACAACTTTTCTCCATCTTGATATTCTAATTCATATGAACCTTTCCCAGTGACAGTTGAAACCCGGTAGGGGCCTTCCCATGTTGGACCTAGCTTCCATGCGTTGAGCTCTCGGGTGCTTTGAGTTACTTTACTAAGGACCAAGTCTCCTACTTTGAAATAATGGAGGTTGGCTCTTCGATTATAATACCGCTCCATTCTCTGCTTTTGGGTTACCATTCTTACATGCGCCAAATCCCTGCGCTCATCGAGTAGCTCCAAGTTGACTAACATTGCTTCATTGTTTGATTCTTCATCTGCTTGGTAATATCTCAAGGTGGATTCCCCTAATTCCACTGGCATTAAAGCTTCTACCCGGTACACAAGGGAAAATGGAGTTTCTCATGTGCTCGATTTGGCCGTTTTTTGGTATGCCCATGAAACTCCGGGTAACGCCTCAGACCAATTACCTTTGGTCGCTTCCAACCTTTTCTTTGGTTTTGTATAATCACTTTGTCATTGACTCCGCCTGACCATTTGCGCTCGGATGGTAGGGTGAATATGTGATCCTATTTACTTTTAAATCTAAGAGGAACTTTGTGATTTTTGAACCGCTTGACCATTATCGCATGCTGTCACACCTCTTTTTTCACCCTGGTAAAGGTAATAAGGGAGTTTTTCCAATTTAAGTGACATTATTCGAATTGGGATTATTTAACTATTTTAAGAGTCGTCACTTGAAATTATTTATTACGGTGTTCCGAGTCACCATTTACTTTTAGAATCCCAAATCGAGGATTAAAAGTCTGCGAAACCAGAAGACCGGGTAAGGAATTCTGTTAACCCGGGAGAAGGTGTTAGGCACTCCCGAATTCCGTGGTTTTAGCACGGTCGCTTAGTAATTTATACTTGGCTTATTAATTTGTTTAATTACGTATTTTAGAACCTATGTGTGTTTTACCTTTACCGCTTCTAACTTTCACGACCCAAAATCCCAACACAGGTCGTGATGGCGCCCAACACCGGAGTCAGGCAAGCCAACAGTTGTTTATTAGTGAGGTTATCCTTATTTGACACATCAACCCCACGCTAACTAAATTTTAAGCTTAGATCATTTAAGTGAAAGCGGATAAATTAACCAACTTAAGTAAATACAGCCACAAGGATCATGAACCAATATATACAGTCCCAAAAATATAGAGTTTACTATGGGTGTGCTAGGAACTAGTGTCACAAGTCCTACGGGCATACTAAAAGAATATACCAAACATAATATACAATTCCACTGTCTGAAAGAAATAAACGGGAAATAAGCAAAAGAAAACTCCATGGTGCTGCCGAGGATCACCAGGAGAAGCAACTCACCGTGAAGTCGAGTCCAACTAAGATCAGAATCGAGCTCCGGTCTGATAACCAGATGCACCAGCCTCGGGACCTGTACAATTAAGTGCAGAAGTGCAGCATGAGTACATAAACAAATATGTACCCAGTGAGTATCCCGTCTAACCTCGAAGAGGTAGTGATGATAGGTAGACGTGATACTTACTAGGTTCAACATTTCTAAATAACATGATTTAATAGGAACTAGGCAGGCATAACAGTCGTAGAAATCACAAGGAGATCAATTATCGAGTATAGTTGTATTTACCTTTGCATGTCAAATTTCGCTAGCGCATAATGTACTAAATTCCCTTATTAACATGAACCAGTTTATACAATTACAACAAATTCCCAGGAAATCATACAACACATAATAGGCCGAAAACATACGGCCGAAGCGTCGCGAAAAAAATAAATGTGCACTACGAGGGTCGAGCGACTCGAACCATAGATGCATCTATTACCCGCTCATGAATCGAACATGCGACGCGGTTGACATAATAGTAGGGCTATTCCGGTCACGAATCATACATGTGACGCGGTGCCGCATACATACATAAAATAATAAATTTTTAAGGAATTATCAGAGATTATTCTTTAAGGCAAGAACCTAAGCAATATATCATGGACCACAACTTTCTAATACTCTCATGCCAAATCAAGGATAATAAAAAACTCAAAATACGTTTAGGAATACATGTAAGGTGCATATAAGAATGCTCGTGAGTCCTAGAACTACCCAACATAACATAGTAGTAGCTACGCACAGACTCTCGTCACTTCGTGCGTGCGTAGCCCCCGCAAATAAGAACATGCAATTATTTATAATCACCTATGGAGACAATTCCCTCTTACAAGGTTAGAAAGGAGACTCACCTCGTGCCGAATCAACTCCCCGGACCAAGAACGCGCCCGAAACTCCGAACTCTACACCCGAGGACTCGAAACTAGCCAAATGTTATACAAATTAATTAATTTATGCTTAAAGTATGGAAATTCTCCTACTCATTTAGTAAATTCACCATTCTTGAAAAAATCCTAAAATTCGACCCCGGGCCCGCATGCTCGGATTCCAATAATTCTCGAATGAAACACTCACCCACAGCCTAAGGATCATTAATTTATGATTTTCACTCGATTTCATAGCTAATTGACGGGTAATTTTCCACATTTTCTAAAACCCTAGGTTACTACCCCAAATCCTTAGTTTTCACTAATTTAGGTAGTTAATTTAGCTTATAATCCATGCATGAAGCTAAGATTAGAGTAAAATTTACTTACCTTCAATAACTAGGTCGTTTGCCCCTCTAAAATGGTGGAAAATGCCCCAAGGAAGAAGAAGAAGATAAGGAAAATGAATTAAATCACGTGTATAAAAACACACTATCTGAACAGTGTTTTCGCACTTGCATCTCAAGGACTGCACCTGCAGTCTCGCACCTGCGAGCAAAGGCTCGCACCTGCGGAAATGGACGAGGTAGTCTGGGCCCACACCTGCGGAGTGGAGACCGCACATGCGGCTCCGCTTCTGCAAAACTTTGTCCGCACCTGCGAGAAATGGCCTGCCCACTGGGGGTCGCACCTACGAGGCTGGGACCACTCTGCGACTGGGCAACCGCACCTGCGGTCACACCAGAACAGGTGCACCAGTAGCTATTGCAGCTGTTTTTTGCCTCGTGTGGTGTCCGGAAGGCACCTGGGCCCACCGGAGCCCCCGTCCAAATATACCAACAAGTCTCAAATAATAATACAAACTCGCTCGAGCCTTCGGAACACCCAAAACAACGCTAAAATTCAAAATCACACCTCAAAACCCCTAGAACCAAACTTAGGAACTTTAAGTTTTCTTGATTTCGCTAACAACGCGCCGAACCGACCTATACAACTCGGAATGACACCAAATTTTGCAGGCAAGTCATAAATGACATAACAAAACTATTAACGGTCTCGGAATTCTGTTCAGACCTCGATATCACAAAAACACGTCCCAAACCATAATAGGAACTCTTATTTCAATATTGGGCGCCGAAACGCTCCCGGGTCATCAGAAACCCATCCCGAACATACGTCCAGGTCTGAAATCATCATACAAAGCTACCGGAACCGACGAAACTCGATTCCGAGGTCGTTTACTAAAAATATTGACCGAAGTCAAACTTGGACTTAAAGGCCAACCTTAAGGAACCAAATGTTCCTACAGCACTCTAAACACCTCCGAATCCCGGATCACCAGTACCTGCAAGTCATAAATCATAATAATCCGCTATGGGAAGTTTTATTTAGGGGAACGGGGTCCGATAACGTAAAATGACTGGTCGGGTCGTTACACTAACTATTCGATTATTCGTAATCATGGAATTATCTTGAAACGAGTCACACGTACGTATACTCATTTTATTTAGTGTGCTAAGAATGTGAGTATTTTTTTTTCAAACAAACTCTATTAAGAGTAAGATAAAAGTTTAAAACATCAAGAGTAGACCTAAAAGGAATATTTACACTAAAATAGTATTACATTTGAGTGTGGCAAAAAATTAGTTGTTCGCAGCATGCCCCTCTTTGCTTGGAAACATGGAGAGTTTTCAGGCAAAGAAAATGAACAAGGTGACTGATTTTTGACCTCACAATTATTTGAAAAGGATAAGAAGATAAAAGAAAAAGATGCAACCGAGCCTTGGTTTTAGGCAACCTACATATCCCGGATTATAAGGGAATCAGGTCACGTGTATTTCAGGTGGAAGAAGGATAATGGAGTATGCTTAGATGGAGAGTCGAGCAAAGTTTCATCAAGGTTCCGATCTGCGGTTCCTACCGTTACATCAAAATGAAAAGAAAATTACATACTCTTGAAATCTAAGAGTTATAAAATTCCCTATCTAAATACCATCCGGAATCTTGTCTTGATTCTTGACTTGTTTCTCCCATTGACTTTAGACTGAAACTTGATGCTCTCGATGCAACAGACTATGAAATATTCTCGCAGGATTGTTTCTTGATCAGATGATGGGAAGATGGATCTTGAGACCCTATGTTTTCGCATGCATTATGTCACAGCTGGTTGCGACTAGTATTGCGATCAAATATTCTATTTTCTCCGGCAAGAGCTAGAATCTTATTTTTGCACATCCAATTCGGGCTTTGCAGAAAAACCTACAAGCCATCACAAATAAACAAAACAAACAAAAATTTTCTGCCCCAGTTTACGCTAGGAAATTTTCGTGAGTTATTTAAAACACACTATAAACTATTGTTGTTATTGCAGAATGAAGAATTGAAAGAGAATTGGGCTCTCTTTTTAAAAAAAAAAAAAAATAGGGGATGTCATACCCTATGTTAACATGATGGAAGGCAACCAGGGGATGTAGTACCCTTTGTTAGCAATAAGATGAGGCTCGTGGCACTCTAAAATGCTACTAAGGGAAGTCGTACCCTATGTTGGCAAAAAGTAATGCAACCAGGGGATGTAGTACCCTGTGTTGGCAATAAGATGAGGCTCATGGCACTCTGAGATGCTACTAGGGAATTTCGTACCCTACGTTAGCAATGAGAAATACAACCAGGGGGTGTAGCACCCTGTGTTGGAAATAAGGTGAGGCTCATGTCTCACTGAGATTCTACTAGGGAATGTCATACCCTATGTTAGCAATTAGGAATACAACCAAGGGATGTAGTACCCTGTGTTGGCAATAAGATGAGGCTCGTGGCACTCTGAGATGCTACTAGGGAATGTGGTACCCAATGTTAGCAATGAGAAATACAACCAGGGGATGTAGTACCCTGTGTTGGCAATAAGATGAGGCTCGTGGCACTCTGAGATGCTACTAGGGAATGTGGTACCCAATGTTAGCAATGAGAAATACAACCAGGGGATGTAGTACCCTGTGTTGGCAATAAGATGAGGCTCGTGGCACTCTGAGATGCTACTAGGGAATGTGGTACCCAATGTTAGCAATGAGAAATACAACCAGGGGATGTAGTACCCTGTGTTGGCAATAAGATGAGGCTTGTGGTACTCTGACATGCTACTAGGGAATGTCTTACCCTATGTTAGCAATGAGAAATACAACCAGGGGATGTAGTACCCTGTGTTGGAAATAAGATGAGGCTCGTGCCACTGTGAGATGCTACTAGGGAATGTCATACCCTATGTTGGCAAAAATTAATGCAGTCAGGGGATGTAGTACCCTGTGTTGGAAATAAGGTGAGGCTCGTGGCACTCTGAGATTATACTAGGGAATGTTGTACCATATGTAGGCAGAAAATAATGCGACCAGGAGATGTGGTACCCTGTGTTGAAGATAGGGTATCGATTCCCTATACTGAAACTAAGAATAACATGATTACATGTATATTGGAAGAAAACTAAGGATTTGAGAACTTCACTTGGTGGTGTTCGTCTTTTCACGAATTGTTTCCTAAAATTGTTATGTTACTGTTCTGAACAAAGAAAAATTTGTTAGTTTTAAAATAGTGGTCAGTTTGTGGCCTTGATTTCTTGGCGACTTGACCTAGTGTCCATTGCACTTGTTAGAACAACTAGCTCTGTCAGTGGTCGTATGAATTACCGGGAGACTCTGTCCTTACTTTCTAGAGATCTTTCTCAACATCAAAACCTGCCTATTTTGCGCCTATCCCTATTTGTGTTTGTGGTGAAATCAACCTTTCTCCCATAACAATTTTTAACTGAGTAAATTTTGTTGACCCTTGACATATTGTTCAGTCCTTCAAGCCTTTTGCTCGTCAGGGAAAATCAAATATGGCTTTATGTCTTTGCTCATGTTGTTCATGCCCAAAAAGTTTTGCTTCATATAACAGGGAAACTGTAACCAATTTTGCGGCCTTTTCTTTGCTTTGACGAAATTAGACTGAAAGGGACTCAAAAATAATAGTACGAAAGAAAACAAGAAGGTGAACTAATAGGTATTAAAACTTAATCAAGAAGCGTCCCTTTCAGGGGAAAGATAAAAATAAAAAGGACTTATCTGGATGAATATGTTGACTTCAATGAACATGACATGCACTTTGGACTGGATGCTCGATCCATCTGAACCGTCTAATTCTCAAAATTCATTGTAAACTTCACTTTGAAACTGAGTTCTTTGTCTTAACCATGCTTTGCCGGGACATATGAAGGTCTAAATCGATCAACGATGCCCTTTGTGGGTTTTCACCAATTGACCTCTCTCATTTGTCTTTCTCTCAACTCACTATCGCCTTATAGTGCCCGTGAGGGTTTTCACCAATAAGACTCTCTCATTTTATTTTTCTTTCTTTACAATGGCTGAGGCATCACTTTAATACACCAACTTAGCATCCTCAAAAGTTGATCAAAAGGTCTTAAAAGGGAAAGGTAAAAAGAACTATTCAACTGAATTAGAACTTTGATGCCCTTTGTGGGTTTTCACCAATTGACCTCTCTCATTTGTCTTTCTCTCAACTCATTATCGTCTTATAGTGCCCGTGAGGGTTTTCACCAATAAAACTCTCTCATTTTATTTTTCTCTCTTTACAATGGTTGAGGCATCACCGTAATACACCAACTTAGCATCCTCGAAAGCTGATTAGAAGGTATTAAAAGGGAAAGGTAAAAAGAACTATTAAACTGAATTACAACTTTTGGAACCATTTTGACGGAAAACCGTCGAAAAATAAAATAAAATCATGCCCCA
>MDKI01253717.1:0-19492 GCA_005239505.1 Nicotiana paniculata | reverse complement strand
TCAACTCAATACCACGCTCTTGCCACGAGTATCCAACTGCGGGTGGCCCAAATCTAGTCAATTCAATTCAATTGCATAGTATAAATATCATTTCAAGGAAACAAAATAGCTAATAAGTTCGAAGCTAATACGCGAAATTAAGAAATTCGCCCAAAAAGTCCCCCGGGCCCAAGTCTCGGAATCAGGTAAAAATTATATTTTCCGGACACCCCTTCACTAACAAGTCTAATCATATAAAAATCTCTCAAATCGAATGTCAAAAATCCACTCAAAACTCAATAATTCGGTCTATGAAGTTCATCCTATTTTTCCCAAATTTTCCACCCAAATTCGAATTTAAAGACTATATTTAAGTTAGGAATCATGGGAATTAATATAAGTTGGGTAGAAATAACTTACCCAAGTTACCTAGGTGCGAAAGCCTCCAAAAATCGCCTCTCCCGAGCTCTCGAATTCGAAAATGGCGAAAATAACATAAATCCTCGGACTTGGGTCTTTAAAAGACTGCCCAGGTATTTCTTCTATGCGGTCGCGTACAATGAGTCGCGATCGCGGAGAGCATTCAGCCACGCGCCTAAAAACCTACATCGCGATCGCGATCGTGATTGCGTGACTGCGATCGCATACCTTCACGACCCAGAGCTATGCGATCACGGTTGGGGCCACGCGACCGCGTAGAACAAATATTGAAACTCCCCCAGACCAAGAATACTCTATGCGAACGCGGTCCAGGTCATGCGATTGCGAAGACCAAGATTCTAACACACTCTGATCACGGACCTCTTCTAGCGATCGTAGATAAAAAATCGCAGGACCTCTCACATTTACCTTACGCGATCGCGGGTCAACCCTTGAGATCGCAGAGAGCAAAATACTTCTGTAGAAAAACCAAAATACCAGCTAAGGCTATTAGGCCAAAAATGCCCGTTTGAACACCCGAAACACACCCGAGGCCCCCGGGACCTCAACCAAAATTACCAACCAACCCTAATACCTCATTCAAACTTGGTCGAGCCTTAAAAACACATCTCATAACATCAAAATCATTAAATGTTCATAGATTCAAGCCTAAGAAATTATGAAATTTCTAGAATTCACATTCGATGCCACAACATGTCTAAACTCATCCGAATGACCTCAAATTTTGCACACAGGTCATAAATGACATTACGGACCTGCTGTCGCTTTCGGAATTCCATTCCTAGTCTGATATCAAAATTTCACCTATCGGCCGAAATCGTCAAAAATCTAACTTCCATCAATTCAAGCCTAAATCTACAACCAACCTCGAAAACACATTCCGAACACGCTCCTAACCCCGGAATCACCCAATGGAGCTAGCGGAGTTGACGAAATTCCATTCCGGATCGTCTTCACACAACTCTAGCTACGACCTGATTTCAAAAACTAAAATCCACATTTAAGGACTATGTGTCAAAAATCACTCCGAATTTTACCGCTCAATACTCCGAAAGGTTTAAATAACATAAATAGACATGGGAGAAGCAGTTATTAGAGGATCGGGGCGCTAACTCTCAAAACGACCAACCATGTCGTTACATTCTCCCCCTCTTAAGAAAATCGTTCGTCCTCGAACGAGTATAGAAACATACCCGAAGCTGTGAAAGGATAAGGGTACTGACTCTGCATGTCCTGCTCGGTCTCCCAAGTCACCTCCTCGACCGGATGAACCTTCCACTGAACCTTGACTGAGGCAATATTCTTCGACCTGAGCTTTCTGACTTGTCTGTTCAATATAGCTACATGCTCCTCAACATATGATAGATCCTTATCCAACTGGACTGAGCTGAAATCCAAAACATGAGCCAGATCACCGTGATACTTCCAGAGCATGGAAACGTGGAATACCGAATGAACTCCTGCTAGTTTGGGAGGCCAAGCCAACTCATAAGCAACTTCCCCAACCCGCTGTACCACCTCAAAAGGGCCAATGAACCTTGGACTCAGTTACCCTTCTTCCCAAATCTCATGACGCCCTTCATAGGCGATACCCGAAGCAAAACCTGATCACCAGCCATAAATGCCAAGTCACGAACCTTCTGGTCCGCATAACTCTTCTGCCTGGACTGAAATGTGCAAAGTCTCTCCTAAATCACCTTCACCTTGTCCTGGGCATCCTGAACCAAGTCTGTACCCAACAATCAGGCCTCGCCCGGCTCAAACGATCCCACTGAAGACTTGCACCGCCTACCATACAAAGCCTCATACGGCTCCATCTGAATGTTGGACTGGTAGTTGTTATTATAAGCAAGCTCTGCAAGAGGAAAGTATCGATCCTATGACCCGCCAAAATCTATCACACATGCACGGAGCATATCCTCGAGAATCTGAATCGTGCGCTTGGACTGCCTGTCCGTCTGAGGGTGAAAAGCTATACTCAACTCTACCCTGGTGCCTAACTCCTGCTGAACGACTCTCCAGAACCATGAAGTGAACTGTGTACCTCTGTCTGAAATGATAGATACTGGGATACCGTCAATGCGAACAATCTCTCTGATATATATCTCAGCCAACCTCTCAGATGAATATGTAGTCAGCACTGGAATGAAATGGACTGATTTGGTCAGCCGATCCACAATCACCCAAATAGCATCATGCTTCCTCAAAGTCCGAGGAAGTCCAACAACAAAGTCCATGGTGATCCGCTCCCACTTCCACTCTGGAAGCTCAATCTGCTGAAGTAACCCTCCGGTCTCTGATGGTCACATTTGACTTGCTGACAGTTGAGACATTTGGCTAAAAACTCCACTATATCCTTCTTCATCCTTAGCCACCAATAGTGTTGACTTAGATCCTGGTACATCTTCGCGGTACCCGGATGGATGGAATACCGCGAACTAAGGGCCTCCTCAAGAATCAACTCTCGAAGCCCATCTACATGGTGGCCTTGCATCCTTATCACACCATCATCATCTATGGTCACATCCCTGGCATCACCCCGACAAACACTATCCTGAAGGACTAGAAGGTGGGGATCGTCATACTGGCGCTCTCGAATGCGGTCATAAAGAGAAGACCGAGCAACCACAAAAGCTAAAACCCGGCAAGGCTCCGAAAGGTTCAACCTCATGAACTGAATGGCTAAGGACTGAATATCTAAGGCTAAGGGCCTCTCAACTGCCGGAAGATATGCAAAACTCCCCAAACTCTCCGCCCGGCGACTCAAGGCGTCGGCCACCACATTGTCCTTCCCCGGGTGGTATAATATAGTAATGTCATAGTCCTTTAGAAACTCCAACCACCTACATTGGCGCAAATTTAGATCCTTCTGCCTGAATATGTGTTGCAAACTCCGATGATCCGTGAATATCTTAGTGGGAACACCATATAAATAATGACTCCATATCTTCAGGGCGTGAACAATTTCTGCCAACTCGAGATCATGAACATGGTAGTTTTTCTCATGCACCTTCAACTGCTTGGACGCGTAGGCAATCACCCTACCACCCTGCATCAACACCGCTCCCAGGCCAATCCTCGAAGCATCACAATAGACTGTATAAGACCCTGAACCTGTGGGTAATACTAACACTGGAGCTGTAGTCAGGGCTGTCTTGATCTTCTGAAAGCTCTCCTCGCACTCCTCAGTCCATATAAAAGGTGCACCCTTCTGGGTCAGTCTAGTCATGGGCGCTGAAATGGATGAATATCCCTCCATAAAACGGCGATAATACCCAGCCAAACCGAGGAAACTGCGGATCTCAGTAGCTGAAGTCGGTCTACGCCAACTCTGAACCGCCTCTACCTTCTTCGGGTCTACCTTGATCTTATCCGAAGATACCACATGGCCTAGGAATGCCACAGAATCAAGCCAAAATTCACACTTAGAAAATTTGGCATACAACTTCTTCTCTCTCACTGTCTGAAGCACGGTCCTCAAGTGCTGCTCATGATCCTCCCGGGACTGAGAATATACCAGAATGTCATCAATGAACATGATCACGAAAGTATCAAGCTAAGGCCGAAATACGCTGTGCATCAGGTGCATGAAGGCTGTTGGGGCATTGGTCAGCCCAAATGACATAACAAGGAACTCATAGTGGCCATATCTCGTCCTGAAGGCAGTCTTCGGGATATCCGGCTCCTAAATCTTCAACTGATGATAACCCAAACGCAGATCAATCTTGGAGAACACCCTAGCACCCTGTAACTGGTCAAACAGATCATCAATGCAAGGCAATGGGTACTTGTTCTTCACGGTCACCTTATTCAGCTGCTGGTAGTAAATACACATACACATCGAGCCATCATTTTTCTTCACAAATAACAGCGGTGCACCTTAAGGTGATACACTAGGCCTGGTGAAACCTTTGTCAAGCAACTCCTGCAACTGCTCTTTCAACTCCTTCAACTCAGGAGGAGCCATGTGATAAGGAGGAATGGAAATGGGCTGAGTGCCCGGCAACAAGTCAATGTCGAAATCAATGACAACGGGGACTGACTCAACCGTAGGGGTCTCCGCACTAACATCTCTCACATAAGACAAATATGCATCACACCCCTTCTCGACCATCCGCTGAGCCTTAAGGAAAGAAATGACTCTGCGGGGAGTATACTCTAAGGAACCTCTCCACTCTACCCTCGGTAATCCTGGCATAGCCATCGTCACGGTCTTGGCGTGACAATCAAGAATAGCATAGTAGGGAGACAGCCAGTCCATACCCAAAATAACATTGAAATCTACCATGCTGAGTAATAGTTAGTCAACTCTGGTCTCAAAACCACTAATAACAATCAAGCATGACCGATATACGCGGTCCACAACAAGAGAATCTCCCACAGGAGTAGAGACATATACGTGGAACTCAAAGAATCCCGTGATATCCCCAAATGTGAAGCAAAGTAAGAAGATACATATGAGTACGTAGAACCTGGATCAAATAACACAGATGCATCCCTATGAGAAATAGGGACAATACCTGTGATAACCGAATCTGAAGTAACGGCCTCTGAGCGGGCTGGAAGAGCATAATATTTGTCCTGGCCTCCCCCTATAGGGCGACCTCGACCTCCCCGACCCCCACCTCGAGCTTTCTGAGAAGATGGGGTAGCAACTGGGGTTGGAAGAATAGCTGGAGGACCCGGTGGAAGACGTGGAACCTGATAAGTCTGAGGTGGTTCACCCCTCCGAGCTCTAGGGCAATCTCTGATCACATGACGAGGGTCACCACATCAAAAATAACCCCTCCGAAGACGTGCCGGCTACTGCTGACTCTGAATTGGCCTGCTGGACTGGCCAGTGATATCAGCTCGAGCAGGAGGCACCTGAGATACTGGTGGTGCATAATGAGTCGCCTGAGGTCTAGGAGGAGCTGGAATACCACTAGCTGCTGGAAGAGCTAAATGAACGGGGCGACTCACAAAACCCCTACTATAGCGTGTTGCTGGTGCACGGGCCCCTGAAAATTGACCAGTCTCTCGAGACCTCTTGGCCTCTCTCTCCTCCTTGTCCCGGGCTAACATAGTCTCAATCCTCCAGGCAATACTCACGACCTACTGGTAAGTAATATCGATCTCCGGCTCTCTGGCCATGCTGCTCCGAATACTGGGGTGGAGTCCCTCAATAAAGCGTCGAACCCTCTCCCTGACAATGACAACCAAAGCTGGTGCATGGCGAGCCAAATCGCTGTAACGGACTGCATACTCTGACACAGTCATGGTACCCTGGCATAGCTGCTCAAAATCTGCACGCCAATCTTCCTTAAGGCTCTGAGGGATAAACTCAAGTAAAAATATCTCGGAGAACTGAGCCCAAGTAAGTGAAGCTGCCTCGTCCGGACTACTAAGATCAAAAGCACGCCACCACTAATAAGCTCCTCCCCTCAACTAGAAAGCAGTGAAAGAAACCCTACTCGTCTCCACAATACCGATAGTGCAGAGAATGCGATGACACCCCTCAAGAAAAAAAAGGGCGTCATCCGAAGCTAGACCGATAAACTCCAGTGGGTGGTACTTCTTGTACCTCTCAAGTCGGAGTTTCTCTGCCTCAAGAACAACTATCTTAGTCTCATGATGAGATGGAGTTGCTGGGGGGCATAGGAATATACTCTGGAACCTGCCCAATATGAACCCTCTGCTCAGGGATACGGGCTGCGGGAGTCTGTGTCCCTCCCCCGGCTTGGGATGTAGCTGGAGTTATCGGGAGTAGTCCCGCCTGAGACAGAATACTGAAGGCACTAAAAAACTGAGCCAGTGTCTCCTGGAGGGCTGGAGTAATAGTAGGGACAATGCCCCTCAAACTGTGGCTGCTGAGGGATCCTCTGCCTCTGCTCTCACCGATGCTCGGGCTGCACCGCGTGCTCATCCTCTGCCCAGGCCCCTGCCTCTAACGACTGTGACCGGGGGCTCGGGTGCCTGATCATCAGTACTTTCGGTATGGGTACAAACCATATGTTAGCAAGAATAAAATATAGTTTAACAATTTGATGACAGTAACTAGCACGATAAGGAATTCCAAAGAATATGATTGTTCTTAACAGTTACATAACCTCTCGAAGATAGGTACAGACGTCTCCGCACCAATCCGCGAGTCTCTAATAAACCGGCTTGTGACTTGTGACTCCTACGAACCTAGACACTCTGATACCAACTTGTCACAACACGAATTACCCTCCGAACGGTCTCATGAAAGAACATAGTCTCTACGACTAGGTAAGCCACAAATTTGTGGAAAATAAGACAAAACAATAATAGAAACAGTAAAGAATAAGCCATAGTATAAAATTTAGCCGCTCGACATTTACAGCTTTTACTTTCCCAAAAACCGGAACATCACAAAGTCACGAACTCTGTACTACTGTACCTCTATACAAAGGAATAAGGAAAATGTATCTATATATCTCCTATATCTATAATAGAGTAGGAAGGGGACCCGTGAGATCCTACGGACGCGGCATAATTATCTCACGATCTCCTAAGCAGCTGCTAAGATACGCCTAGCCACTGTATGATGCAATGGTACTTGGATCTGCACATGAGGAAAACATGTGCAGGAAAGGGCGCGAGTACTCCACTTCACATTCGGTACTCAGTAAGTGCCAAGCCTAACCCCAGTCAAGTAGTGACGAGGTCAGGTTGAGGCTCTACTGAGTTTTAAAACAAGTCAGTTATAAACTTAAACAGTGAAATATAGATAAGCAATGATAAACAGGATTAATGGAAAACTGGAAGAATTAATAACAGAAAGAGAGCCCTCGGCTCAGCACATCATATATCTCAACAGTAAATATGCAATGCATTATAGAGGGAAAGCTCCCGGATCTCCGTCCGTAGTCCCAATTTAAATATGCAATGCAGTACAGGGGGAAAGCTCCCGGATCTCGGTCTATAGTCCCAATTTAAATAAGCAATGCAGTACAGGGGGAAAGCTCTCGGATCTCGGTCCGTAGTCCCAATATAAATATGCAATGCAGAAGTATGTCGGATATGGCTTAATTAAACAGTTCAAGAAAAACAACAGGCAAGAATAAAGTAAAACTACCTAAGCATGGTGCAACTAGTTTCAAATAATAGGAAATAAAGTAAGGACAGGTAGGCATGCTTATTATTAAGCTAAAAACTCAGTTAAGACAGGTGATGCGTGGCTAGAATTCATAGTTTTAAGCATTATATACCTTACATTTTATGTGCTTTTGTGATAAAAATACACGTTATATGTGCTTAATGTAGTCTATTTCATGTGTAGGTTCATTGGAGATGGAAGCCGAGCTAAATGGGTGCATAAACATCGAAAATACGCTCAAGAGTTGAAAAAGAGTGACCCGGGCAATACCGGGCGTTTGGCCCCTAAAGCCAGATATGCCCAGGCGTTAACGGGGCATTTGGCCCTTAAGGCCAGGGTGACCATGGCATTAGCCAGGTGTTAGACCCCTAACGCCAGGCCTGCCCTGGCGTTAAAGGGGCGTTTGGGGCTTAACACCTGGGTACCTGGTCCAGTCAACTCCGAGTTTTAAAGGTTTTTAAGTGTTTCCCGGTTAGAATAAAGTCTCCTATACGTTTAGGGTTTATCCCAAACGTATAAATAGATCGAATAACACAACTTTGAAGGGGGGATGCCATTTTTGGAGAGAATATACACACAAGATCATTGAAGAAGCAAAGGATTATCAGTTTTATTCATCTTAATCTAGTATTTTCCATTGATGCAAAGACTTATGCAATTGTTTAATTCTAGTATGAGTGGCTAAAAACCCATTGTTCTGGGGTTGTGGTTTAGTCATGAATATTGTTATTCGATATTACCTTAACCTTAATTTTAATTCGCTCAATATATGGTTGTTTCTTCAATTTTGTATTTAATTGCTTAATTGTTTGGCCATCAATTACGGTCTATATACTATCTATGTTATGCTTGGGAAAGCCGTATATAGATTAAAGAAGAATTGAAAAGAGCGCGATCTTAACCCTTCAGGGGAGAGAATTTGTGGTTAGGATAGGAATATACCTAGTTACCGTGCTTAATTAAACATCGCAATCTTAATGCGTTCTAATAGATTAATTTCATAGGAATATAGGCGTTAATCTATTGAGAATAGGCGAGTAGTTCTTCGGGAGAAGGCACGAGAGCAATTATCGATTAATTAGCAACCATGAGTGAATTATATGAAAGGGAGAGTTAATTAGAATGCAATATGAATGGTGAACTGATCACAACCCTGGAATATTTGTCTCTATTGAATACACAATAATATTCTTGTTACTGTATAATTAGTTCATATAATCATAGTATAAATCAGTTATATTCTTGGATTTTATTTTGGCTCTATTAAATAACAATTAAAGTGATTCAATAAGTAGTTTAAGCAAGTCCCCGTGGGTTCGACATTCGATTTAACATTATATTACTTGCTACGACCACGTATACTTGCATGTGCGGTTTGGGACCAACAAGTTTTTGGCGCCGTTGCCGGGGACTTGAATATAGACTACTTCTTAGTTACTTGCTTTAATTGTTTATTTCATTGAGTCTAACGTCACGTGATTTTTGCTCTAATTTCAGGAACTTTGATTGAATGCGTAGGCTCAGAAGCCAGGATAGACTTGATGGCTTTGACGCCGAACCTTAGAGATCATCTCACAGGATATTGCGAGATGCAAGAGATACAAACAATCTTCAGGACTTCATTCGATTTCCTGTGAGCATGGTAGAGGAATAACACATGGCGGTTCATTGGTGGCAATGCCAAGCATTGCTAATGTCACCTCTAGCATCGTGAAGCCCAGAATCACTGGGCACTTTGAGCTGAAACAGAGCATGATCCAACTACTTCACGCAAACGGGCAATTTTTGGGTCTTCCACACGAGGATCCACAGCAGCACATTTTGAACTTCCTGGAGATTAGTGATACTTATATCACTAACGGGGTCACGCCAGATTATGTGAGGCTCGCGCTTTTTCCCATTCTCTATATTGGGCGAAGCAAAGCGATGACTGAAGGCAGAACCAGCTAATTCCATCACAATATGGAATGATTTGGCGAGAAAATTTTTGGCAAGGTTCTTCCCTTCAGGAAAGACCGCAAAGATAAGGAGTGAGATAGTCTCTTTTAGGCAGAAAATAGTTGAATCGTTATATTCAGCATGGGAAAGGTTCAACGGGCTACTCAGAGACTGTCCTCATCACAATCAGACAAACGAGGTGTTAGTACACACTTTCATTGTGGGGATCCATCCGCAAACAAAAATTGTTGTAGATGCAACACTTGGAGGTCAGGTGTTGGAGAAGAATTATGATGAAATATTTTCTTTACTGAATAAATTCTCCAAAAGCAATCCAGACTGGCAAGGTGAGATGGGGAGAAATATGGTCCAGAAATCACCAGGGGTTCTTGAACTAGATGTGGTTTCAGCATTGTCAGCCCAGATTTCCAATTGACTAACCAAGTCAATCAAATGAACCTGATCATTAACAAGCAACAATCTCAACCAGTGCAACAGACCCAACCAGTGCAACAGATTCAGGTATTTATTGAAGTCTGTGGAGAGGGTCATTCAAGTGAGTTATGCCCAGTTAATCCAGAGTCTGTCTGCTTTGTGGGTAACGCTAATAGGGGACAAGCAAATCAAATGGAAACACCTATAACCCCAACTGGAGAAACAACCCAAACTTCTCTTTGGGTGGAAATCAGAGCAATCAGCATAATTACAGGCATCCAGCACCTCAACAGAAAAACAAACCACCTCAGGCTGAACCATCAGCAAGCCTTGAGGATATTATGAAGAGAATGATGAACGAACAACTTGCTTTCAATCAAAAAATAATGGCTGATCACCAAGCCAATAGTGTAGCCATGAGAAACTTAGAACGTCAAGTGGGGCAACTCGCCAGTTCTCAAAATACCCAACCAACGGGGGCTCTACAATGTGACACTGAATCTAATCCTAAAGCACCTGTTAATGCTATATCATTAAGAAATAGGAAACAATTGGAGACAGTCCAACCCAGTCAGAGAAAGCAGGTAAATTTTGATGAGACACCAACCACTATTGAACCAACTTCAAACAAGCCGAAAAAATCAGATAAGCCAGCAAAGGAGGCGAGTGATGAGCAACCTCCACCATTTTTTGCAAGACCACCCCCTCCATTCCCTCAAAGGTTGCAGAAGGTGAAAGATAACGCAGCATACAAAAAGTTCCTTGATTTCTTGAAGCAGGTACAAATCAATATTCCACCGGTAGACATTCTGTAGGAGGTACCCAAATATGCTAAGTATATCAAGGACATTGTGGAAAATAAACGAAGGCTGACTAAGTTCGAAACAGTGGAACTCACTGAGGAAGTTAGCTCAAGAATTCAAAGCAAGCTACCTTAGAAATTATAAGATCCGGGTAGCTTTGGTATCCAAATCTCAATTGGTAAGCATGCAGTCGGGCGAGCTCTGTGCGATCTTGGGGCAAGTATTAATTTGATGCCACTATCTACGTTCATGAAGTTGGGATTGGGTGAACCACGCCCAACAACAGTGATTTTACAATTGGATGACCGCTCCCTAGCCCATCCTGAGGGAGTAATTGAAGATGTACTGGTTCAGGTGGGATCATTCATATTCCCAGCTGATTTCATTATCTTGGACTATGAGCCTAACTTGGAAGTCTCATTTATTTTGGGCGTCCATTCCTAGCTACAGGCCGAGCTATTATCGATATGTGTGAAGGGAAGATGACAATGCGTGGTTGTGATCGAGTGGAGGTGTTTAATGTTTATAAGGCACTCAAGTCACCTGTCCACTATGAAGAATTATCCATGATTTCCGTAGTGGAAAGCAAATCGGAGTCGATGGTTCCCTACATGAATCCCATTGACCCTCTTGAGAGGATGCTGGTTGGGAATGCAGAAGACTGTGAGGATGAACCAAGGGAAGATATTGAGAAAATTCTTGAGGTGTCCTGCAGTTACCTCCACATGCTAGGAAAATTTGAAGAGTTGAATAAGCCTGTTACTCTAACCTTTCCTAGACCATCTATTGAAGAGGCTCCAAAGCTTGAACCCAAACCTCTTCCAGCACATTTACGCTATGCCTATTTGGGGAACTCTGAAACATTGCCCGTGATCATCTCATCCAGCCTGACACAAGAACAAAAATTTCTTAGGGTACTTCGTGAGCACAAAAAGGCAATTGGGTGGACCATCGCAGATATTAAAGGTATCAGTCCATCGTTTTGCATGCAGAAAATATTTTTGGAAGAAGAAATTTTCCCGAGTGTTGAGCAGCAAAGGAGGATGAATCCCATTATGAAAGAAGTAGTGAAGAAAGAAGTCATAAAATTGCCGGATGCAGGCATCATATTTCCTATTTCTGACAGCAATTGGGTGAGCCCAGTTCAGTGTGTACCCAAAAAGGGAGGAATGAACGTGATTGAGAATGAGAAAAATTAGCTAATTCCTATCCGCACTATCACGGGTTGGAGAGTTTGCATAGATTATTGAAGGCTTAACAAAGCAACCCACAAGGATCATTTTCCACTCCCATTCATTGATCAAATGCTGGACAAGTTCGCAGGGCATGAATATTATTGCTTTCTGGATGGGTATTCAGGTTATAATCAAATTGTCATATGCCCAGAGGATCAAGAGAAGACCACATTTACTTGCCCTTATGGCACCTTCTCCTTCAAGTGAATGCCATTTGGTCTTTGCAATGCACCAGCCACCTTCCAAAGATGTATGATGGCGATTTTCGCCGACATGGTGGAAAAATTCGTAGAAATGTTTATGGATGACTTCTCAGTCTTTGGGGCATCTTATGATGACTGTTTGAAAAACCTGAGCATGGTGTTGGCCCATTGTGAAGAATTCTGGTGTTAAATTGGGAGAAATGTCACTTCATGGCGCAGGAAGGCATTTTCTTGGGTTATAAAATATCTAAAAGTGGCATCGAAGTTGATAAGGCAAAGGTAGAGGCAGTTGAGAAACTACCTCCACCAATTTCAGTGAAGGGTGTCTGAAGTTTCTTGAGACACGCAGGATTTTATAGGAGCTTTATTAAAGATTTCTCTAAAATTGCTACCCCATTGTGCAAGTTGCTGGAAAAAGATATCAAGTTCAATTTTGATGCACCCTGCCTGAAGGCATTCGAGGAGCTCAAGAAGAAATTGGTAACTGCTCCCATAATTGTTGCACTTGATTAGTCACTACCATTTGAACTTATGTGTGATGCAAGTGACCATGAAATTGGGGCAGTGCTAGGCCAAAGGAAAGACAAGGTGTTTTATTCCATCTACTATGCGAGTAAGACCCTCGATGATGCACATCAGAATTACACCACCACTGAAAAGGAGTTGTTAGCTGTGGTGTGGGCCTTTCAAAAATTCCGGGTATACTTGGTGGGCACAAAAGTTATTGTCCACACAGATCACGCGGCAATCACGTAAAGCTAGATTGATGAACTGGGTTTTATTATTGCAGGAATTTGATGTGAAAATAAGAGACCGAAAGGGCACTGATAATCAAGTAGCTGACCACTTGTCAAGGTTGGAAAATCATGATCATGTTGAGGAGGGTGGAGATATTAAAGAAGTCTTTCCTAATGAGCAACTTTTTGCGATAACCCAAGACCCTCCTCCATGGTATGCCGATTATGTGAATTATTTGGTGAGTGGGGTACTTCCCCCGGAAATAAAATCTGAAGCAAGGAAAAGGTTCTAAGGCAATGTGAAATTTTAATACTGGGATGAGCCCTACCTGTACAAAGAATGTGGTGATCAGTTAATGAGGAAATGAATTCCTGATGTAGAAGTGGAACGGGTGTTGTATGATTGTCGTGCATCACGTTATGGAGGTCATCATGGTGGTGATCGAACGGCAGCAAAATTGCTACAATCTGGGTTCTTTTGGACAACACTATTCAAAGATACCCACGCATTTGTTAAAAAGTGTGACCAATGCCAGAGAACAGGAACGATAACAAGGAAACATGAGATGCCTTTGAATAATATCTTGGAGGTATATATTTTTGATGTATGGGGGATAGATTTTATGGGTACTTTCCCATCATCCAGGGGATATAACTACATTTTGCTAGCAGTGGACTACGTGTCAAAATGGGTGGAGGCAATTGCATTGCCGACGAATGATGCTATGGTTGTCGCTGCGTTTGTGAAGAAGAATATATTCTCCAGATTTGGTACTCTACGAGCCTTGATTAGTGATGAAGGAACCCATTTTTACAATCGGTTGTTGAATAACCTTTTAGCTAAATATGTGGTCCGTCATCGAGTTGTAGTAGCATATCACCCTCAAACAAGTGGACAAGCAGAGGTATCCAATAAAGAAATCAAGCAAATAATGGAGAAAACGGTGAGTGTGAACAGGAAAGATTGGGATGCTAAGTTAGATGGCGCTTTATGGGCATACAAAACAGAATACAAGACACCAATTGGGGCATCACCGTACAAGCTGGTCTATGGGAAGTCATGTCACCTGCCCGTAGAGCTTGAACACAAGGCGTATTGGGCCATCAAGAAGTTAAACATGAAACTTGAAGCCGTGGGTGAGAATAGAATGTTGCAGTTGGATGAATTGGATGAGTTCAGATTGCACTCATACGAAAATGCCAAACATTACAAAGAAAAGACCAAGAGATGGCATGACAAACATATACATCCGTGTCATTTTGAGCCGGGCCAACAGGTACAATTATTCAATTCTAGGCTTAGACTGTTTCCTGGAAAGCTGAAATCGAGATTGTCAGGTCCGTTTGAAACAGTGAGAGTCACTCCATATGGTGCACTTGAATTGCGAGCTATACATGGTGAAAGAACATTTTTAGTGAATGGGCATAGAGTCAAACATTATTGGGGTGGTACCATAAATCGTGAGAAGACCAAAGTCGTGCTCGCTGATGACTGAGTCGAGGTTCTGTGTCGTGCCGCGACGTTAAATCAGGCGCTTAATAGGAGGCAACCTATTGACTTGTTGTAATCGTCGTGCCACGATGTTAACTAATGCGCTTATTGGGAGGCAACCCAATAATTAGTTAAATCTTAACATAGCTTGAAGAATTTCATATAATTATTGGTACCAATGAGCTTGCGAGTGCATTCAAGTGAAAAGAGTAGTGTTCGCGCATGACGGAAGGTGAGACGAAGGCCAGGGGGTACCTGGCGTTTCATCCCTAACGCCTGGCTAATGCCAGGGTAGGCTGGGTGTTTCAGCCCTAACGCCCAGCTAACGCTAGGGTAGGCTGGGCGTTTCAGCCCTAACGCCGGACTAACGCCAGGGTAGGCTGGGCGTTTCAGCCCTAACGCCTGGCTAATGCCAGGGTAGGCTGGGCGTTTCAGCTCTAACTCCTGGCTAATGCCAGGGTAGGCTTGGAATTTGGTCCAACGCCTGGCTAACACCAGAGGGTCCGAGATTTAAGACTAAAACGCACGCCTAACGCCAGGTAAGTATCTTCTTCTAATTTTTTTCATCTCCCATCTCCCTCTCAAGCAAGATTTTGCTCCCAAGAACACAAATGACTTACACAATCAATGAATTTCTCTCACACTCACAATACAACACAGAGATTACACCCACATCAGCTCTACACCCACAACACACACATAAACACATCTGCACACCCACAACACACACAAGTCTGCACAGGTTCAATTTCGGGGCTCACCTTATCAAATTAACACTCATCACTCGTTGAAGGTATGATTTTATCCCTATTCTCTGTAACTTCAACTTGGGTATTACATTTATATATGGTGTAACCATGATTCATGGTGGTTCCTTATGGGTTTATGAATTTCATGGTCATATGGTATAATGTTTTGCATCCCAATCCCCGAAACCCTCTAAGAATGTGCTGCATTTGTTAAACTAAGTGGTATTATTGAACCCCACCCAGATGTGGGTACATGAGGCAATCTCTCAATTTCATAAGAGCTCTCATGGAATTATGCATGCCAAGTGCTCGATACAATGCCTCAATGAAAATACATATCCCATTTGGAGCCCGAGTCTCCGAGAAACATCCCTCTAGTATCATGCATTGTCAATTCCATGAAATGTTAAGTGTGAAGAGGCTCACAAGAAATCATTTGGGTCAATTATTCATTAACGTACCAAGGTGAAGTCTGAGTAACCCTTGGAAAGCTTTTGTACACACTTTGCAACACCCACTAACTACTGATCATATGTGCAGGAAAAATAATGCTACCCAGAAGATCCACTGGCAAGGGGAAGGTCACGTCGTCGGCCCCAGCTAAAAACAAAGCAAAACCCCCACAACCCAAAAAGAAAAGAAAAGGGGGGGATGCTACTTCTAGTATGAATGGTGAGGAAGCAGTAGCTGCTGTCGCTGCTATGAGACAGAGACCCACTGGTGAAAGGGAATATGGTCTCAACAGCATACCAGTGCAATCCAGGAAATGGTATGCACGCTGCAAACCCAAACATGTTTACCCTGAAGGGGCCATTAAGGAAGGGAGTCTAAGATAAAAATTCTCAGCGATTTGGCGGAGCATCCATGAGTTGGGGCTGGGATATGTGTTCAGACACAATGGTGACATCAACCTCAACTTAGTCCGAGAATTCTATGCAGGTTTTGACCTTAAGGAAAAGAACGGATTGGTGCCAATTTGTGGGCACTTGCTAGATTCTCGGCCAAGGCCATTTGTGACTTCCTAGGTGCACTAAATGTTCCGGTGGAACCTCTAGAGCAATTCATCTGCCAGCCCAACTATAGAGAGGTGAGGCACACACTTTGTGGGGTTGCTTCCATAGCTGCTTGGATTCGATATAGAGCCACAAATCGCCATAAAAGATTTCCAAAGAAGAAAATGAAGGATGAGACCCAGGTGTGGCTTAAAGTGATTAATGCAAAGATACTACCATGCAACCATGACACCTTAATCAGCCCAGAGAGGATTTGTGTGCTCTACTTCCTCATGACGGGGCAGAGTGTAAATGTGGGTCAGCTGATGCGCTATCAAATGGGGTTGGTGCGTTCGAGCAACATAATTGATCGAATACCATTCCCAAATTTCATAACTCAGTTTCTGCTAAATGAGAATGTGGTGGTTGAGCCCAACTTTGACCATACCATTGATCAATTCCAATGAGAGATTGACATCTCTGGCCTAAGACTGAAGGAAGAGCCCTCCCTGACCAATTTAGAGTGCAATATGCGGGATGACAGCTTCATGGCCCATCCTTATGGGATGACGGGTCTGCAGTTGCGAATAGGAGGTCGGCCAGCGTCAGTTGATGAGAGAGTTGAATTGGATCACAAGTACCCGCTAAATGCTCATGCGCTGCAGATGATTGGAGCGGGTGAGGGATACAGGCTCCCGAATGATGAGGATATCAAGACTCCTGACGACTCTGATGCAGAGCCAATGCGCTCGGATGAGGAAGATGATGACAAAGATGAGCATGAGGAGGAGTGGAGAGCGTCAGATGATGACGACGCTGAATGACCAGGGAGTTTCTTGTACCTTGCTTCTTTTACTGCTTTTGTCTCTATATAATGCACTGGGGACAATGCATGGATTAAGTGTGGGGTGTGTATGTTGTTGTATTTTATGTTGTACTTACGATTGTGAAATGTATGTGGGTTTGTATTGTAGTTTTGTATTCATGATAATAAATGATTTTCTTTCTATTAAGTTTTTTTTGTAGTTGTTTTAAATATATATAAAAAAAATATAAAAAAATTTAAAAATTATTTTTGTACTTTACCGACGATGGACCTCTTAGACAGCTCTCTTGAGGGAAGTAAGTCTAAAGAAAATACCAAAAATATTTTTTCTTTTAGGTGGTGTAGTAATTCCCCCTTGGTTTTTCTTTGGATCACGGTTCTTTTCCAAGGGTGTAACTTGAACCGGGTAATTTAAATTAAGTTTATTTTTGTTTTTAGAGAAGTTAGGAAGAAACTGAGTAAATTAGAGATACCCCATGACATGTTTGATGCCGGCATATTAGGTTATGACATACATTCTGCTTTCCCTTATATTTGGTTTGACATGTGATGCCTGAGTAAAAACAAAATAGCCTATCTTGTGACGCCTTAGCTAAGTTGTTTGACTTGTATGCTACATAGTGTAATATTACTTGATTCTCTCAATTTTGTGTGCTTGCTTGACTTGAGAGTTGAATAAAACCGTTGTGATTGAGTCATGTGCAATGTGTGAGTGAGGTTTAGTGATTGTCTATGCTATCATGTGTAGTCTAGAACTTACCCCGTGTGTTAATCGAAGCGAAATTGCAGGTTATGCTAGTCTAGGAGATGACGTAGGCATTTTCTTGCTTGATTATGGATGTGCTTGTCACATAAGAATTACATTTTCCATTGCTAGCCCCTTTGAGTTGTTTGACCTTTTCTTTGGTACTGACATTACAAGTCGTATCCCTATTTTGTCTTAATTTGAGATTTTTGCACCTTTTCTTCCTAAGGAATTTAGTCGCTAAAAGAAGTAAGGTGAGATATTGGGGATTAACTTTTGAGTGGAGCCATGGAAAGACTTGTTAGTGCACTAAAAAAAATTGTATTCAAGAATCACTAGCTATTGAATCTTCATGTATGGAGTGTGTGTAGGAAAGAAGAAAAAAAAAGAAAAAAGATATATACAAAAAGATACACACCTCCAAATTTTATTAGTTGTGTTAGTGAGAATATAGAAGTGCTTAATTGAAAAAGGGCTATGTTGAATATGAATTGTGGCAAGGGAATTGGTTGAGAAGAATGTGTGTTGATTTGTGAAAGTAGTGTATTAAAGTGCTTATGAGGGTTAGCCACTATTCCTAAATATATCCTACCCATCCCTTAGCCTACATTACAATCTTAAAAGTCCTAATTGATCCTAGATTTGGCTAATTTGAATTAGTGGAGATCTACACTACGGGCAAGCTTATGGTACGACCACAGGATGTATATGAATTCTTTGTGAGAGTGAGTGAATTTGTTCAATTGTGTGACATCCTTAAATAATGTTCAAAAGTATATTTGAATGTGTGGACTAGATATATTCATTATCTTGTTGTTGGTGAGGGCACATGATCTCATGAACGATTGGTAATATTATAATTTTCTTGTTGGGTAGGTGCGTGAATTGAGGGGGCTTAGTAGTTGCAAGTCGACTCTTGAGGTTGGGTGGTTGCAATTAGGTTGTTGGTATGATTGATTGAATTGTTATACTTGGGCATGTTTAAATAAGGGAAAGAATGTGAAATTTTGTATGTTCATACTTGATTGCTGGTATCGATCATAGTTAAGGGGTATTCTGTGTGATTGAAAAGTAAAATACTCCTTGTTAATGAAATGTGTACTTGTTGAAGGATATGGCTCGAGGACAAGCAAGAGTCTAAGTTTTGGGTATTGATGTGTGGCTAGAATTCATAGTTTTAAGCATTATATACCTTACATTTTATGTACTTTTGTGATAAAAATACACGTTATATGTGCATAATGGAGTCTATTTCATATGTAGGTGAATTGGAGATGGAAGCCGAGCTAAATGGGTGCATAAACATAAAAAATATGCTCAAGAGTCGAAAAGGAGTGACCCGGGAAATACCCGGGAGTTTAGCCCCTAAAGACAGACATGCCCAGGCGTTAAGGGGGTGTTTGGCCCTTAAGCCCAGGGTGACCTTGGTGTTAGCCAGGCGTTAGACCCCTAATGCCAGGCCTGCCCTGGCGTTAAGGGGGCGTTTGGGGCTTAACGCCTGGGTACCTGGTCTAGTCAACTCCGAGTTTTAAAGGTTTTTAATTGTTTCCCGGTTAGAATAAAAGTCTCCTACACGTTTAGGGTTTATCCCAAACGTATAAATACACCTAATAACACAACTTTGAATGGGGGGATGCCATTTTTGGAGAGAATATACACACAAGATCATTGAAGAAGCCAAGGATTATCAGTTTTCTTCATCTTAATCTAGTATTTTCCATTGATGCAAAGACTTATGCAATTGTTAAATTCTAGTATGAGTGGCTAAGCACCCATTGTTCTGGGGTTGTGGTTTAGCCATGGATATTGTTATTC
>ML321642.1:415-45937 GCA_005239505.1 Nicotiana paniculata | reverse complement strand
ATTTTCTTTAGACTTACTTCCCTCAAGAGAACTGTCTAAGAGATCCATCATCGGGAAGAGTCCCAATATTTCTAATAATTTTTAAAAAAAAACTTACTAACAAGAAAAGCTAAAACTACTAACAAGAAAGCACACTAAACACAACAAATCACAACAAATATGTACAACATCCCACACTTAAATCATGCAGTGTCCTCAGTGCATCACATATAGACAAAACAAGAAATAAAAGTAAGGTGCAAGAAACTCCCTGATCCAAGTAACTTCACCATCCTTTCCATTAGTTTTACTTTCCATGTTCCTTCGAGCAACTACTTGAATCACTTTATGCCTGCACTTTGAACTTATGAATTGGATCCCAAGTTTTGAATCTGCTCTATGATCATGCTCCTGGGGTGGTGGAACAAATCTGCCTGGCCCAATAAAATAATGTAGTAATCTGTACTTCTTGGCCTTTCGACGAAATGTGTACTACCTACTTTCTGACAGGAAGAATTCCAGAATGTAGGCATTTTTTTCTTTATCCCTCAACTCATCAGGTGGTTCGGATAACTCTATTTGCNGATTTCAGTTCCAACCTGGGTGGTTCTTCAATAGATGGCTTGGCCGGCGGGTTCTCTCTTTCCTCTACGTATAGTGACTCAAACTCGAGAGCCTTTGGCCATACCCCTTTTTCCTCAAGTACTAAAACCCAATCTGCCAGTCCTTCACCGTTCATATCATGTAGATTCATCAAACATTCATCCAAAGGGTCCCCAACAGTCAGGGATGCATCATCTTTTTCTGGGATCACATTCACAGCATCAATAAGAGAGCAGTTGGCGAACTCACTAGGTCGCCTCATAGACTTCTGCACGTTGAAAGTGATTTCTTCATCATTGAGCCTCATCTTAAGTTCACCAGTCTCACAATCGATAAGAGCTCTGCCTGTGGCCAAAAATGGCCTTCCCAAGATTATGGGAATTTCCTCATCCACTTTGCAGTCTAATATCACAAAATCAGCAGGAAATACAAACTTCCCCACTTGCACCAATACATCATCCAGAATACTCGACGGTCTCTTCACCGTCATATCAGCAAGTTGCAGCAACATGGAGGTCGGCCCGGCTCTACCAATCCCCAGTCTTTTATATATGGCCAGCGACATCAAATTAATGCTGACCCCTAAGTCACATAGAGCTTTGGTCAAAGCTAAGTTGTCAATGATACAAGGAATTGTCAAACTCCCTGGGTCAGACAACTTTTCAACAATAGGGCGCGTCACCACCGCACTACAAGTCTGAGTAAGGGTAACAGTAGCCAGATCTTGGAAGTCAACTTTTCTGGACATCAAGTCTTCATCATTTTAGCGTAACCAGGAATTTCTTTCAACGCATCAATCAATGGGATATTTACTTGTATTTGCTTTAGCATGTCCAAGAACTTTTTGTACTGTTCATCCTTTTGGTATTTGGCCAGCCTCTGTGGGAATTGAGCTGGCGGTCTCTTTTTCCCAGTGATTTGGGACTTTTCTTTCTCAGCCACCACCTCAACTACCGGCTTCTAGGCTATCTCCACTTATTTTTCACTCTCACTCTGTGCACTGGGTTCTCCTTCAGTAGGTTGCACTGTTACCTTGGTCAAGTTTGTTGAATCATCAAGTTCAATCGGCATGGGTACCAGTGTCTCGGCCTGTCTGCTTTCACGAGCTCTCTCCAGTTCCAAGTTTAAGTCTCTGCCACTGCGGAGAGTCACTGCCATCAGCTGCCTTGGGCCCTGGTCCATAGGATTTACCTGAGTATCTGCAGGTAAAGTTCCAGGAGGACGATTGTTCACTGCCATAGATATCTGGCCCAACTGTACTTTAATATTTTTAATAGTTGCATCATGTAAATCTACTCTCTCATTGATTTTGGCATTTGACGCAATAATCTGCTGCATCATAGCTTCTAACCTGGAAAACCCATCTTCTTGCTTTCCCTCATGTTGATGTTGAGGAGGGTAGTATGCTTGTTGTTGATTCTGATGGTTATAACCTTGTGGCCTCTGATACGGTGCTGCATTACCTTGTTGTCCCCTGACACCCATATTTCCACTGTTCTGTTGTTGGTGGGGTGGTCTATATGGTTGAACGTGATGACCCCAATTCTTCCCCCCTTGTCTCTGGCTTCCATAATTCGACACATAATTCATATTTTCTGGATAAGGAGAGTGACGACATTCTGCATTCCAGTGATTACCAAGTTGTTGACTAATGCAAGATGTGCATAAGCCCCCATTGGTTGTGTCTACGATGTGTACTTGCTGTTTTTTTTTTCTGATTCCTCCACCTTCTTAGTAAGTATACTCATCTGTGTTATCAAGGTGGCCACGTTCTCTGCAATAGTATTAGATGGATCGAATGGCACTGAGTGAACTACAGGAGTAATGGGTGCATTCCTTGTTGTCCATCCTGAATTCTGTGCCATTTTATCAAGTAAGATTTGACTTTCTCTCCACGTTTTGCTCAAGAATGCTCCACCAACCGAAGCATCAACATTTGCTTTAACAGTATCAGCCAAACCCATATAAAAATGCTGCCCCAACATCTGCTCTGGAATACCATGATGTGGACAGATAACCAGCATTCCCTTAAATCGTTCCCATGTCTCTTGCAATGTTTCAACTGGTTTCTGTCTGAAGCTCAAGATTTCATCAATTTGTTGAGCAGTCTTGTTGGGTGGATGAAACTTGTTCACGAACTGTTTGACTAACTCCTCCCATGTGGTAATGGAATTGACGGGGAGTGAGTTTATCCAAGTCTGGGCAGTACCAGTCACTGAGAGTGGAAACAACAACAGTTTTATTGCCTCCTGAGTGACGTTTGGCTGCCTCTGTGTTTTGCAAATTGACAGGAAGTTTTTCAAATTTTGCTGGGGGCCTTCGATGTATGACCCTGAGAATATCCTTTTGTTCTGCAATAAGTGCAGCATATTATTTGTTATCTGGAAAGACTCAGCCTGTATCTGAGGGACCAGTATCGCAGTGGCCAAATCTCAGCTGTGGGTTGTGCCCAGTCATATAAGGGAGCCTCTGCCTCTATTTGAGCGACTGGGTCTACCACATCATCCCCATTATTGTTCCGGTTGTGTGGATCTTCCATGTCGGTTTCAATTTGTTAAATTTGTGGTTGATGTTTGCTTTTTCGGTTGGTCCGGTTTAGGGCTTTGAAAACTTTCTCGGGGTCGGATAAGGCTTCAACTACTTCACCAGTCCTCGATGATTTTCTAGGCATGCACCTGCAACACGTTAGCAAACGTTAAACTTTCAATGTAAAAATGAAAATTTAAAGAAAATTGACTATATTTCAGAATTTTGTATTTCTTCCAACTCAATTGATAGTACCGTTAATTCCCCGGTAACGACGCCAAAATTTGGTCACGCTCAACTATGTCTTATAAAAGACTAAGCGGGCGTTACAAATATAATCCGGGGTATTATGCCCAGAGTCGACCCCACAGGGAATTTACATATCAATAAAGTCTTTAGAATACACAACTTTTACTTAATCAATTCTCTCAAAACTTTTTGAATATAAATTGATGATGTTTTGCTAATTCTACTAACAATAATAATAATTAACAATTACTAACAATGTGTTGTAAACAATTATGATAAAGGTCTAAGGCTATGGTTTTCCCCGTTGGTGAACTTCCTTCTCGGATACTTCTTATAGTTTGATTACTTGTCTCTATCAATCATGAACACTCTATCTACCATAAATCTCTCTCAAGTAATTATGATAATTTACTAGACGCACTCTCTCAAGTTACGCTAGCTAGATTGCATTACAGTTCACTTTAGATTGCACCCGAAGTATCGTTATTTCTAATCCAACTTCTAAACCCTCGGTTATCAATTTCGTCTATACTCCGGGAGTGATGTTGTTCAAACAACTACCTAATTATGCACACTCTCTCTCTCAAGTAGATACATAATAAATAGGAACAGCCAATTGAGGGCCCTTCAATCAACTACAACAAGAATATAGTTGAACAAATAGAGATTAATCAACCAATCAAAACTATATTAATATCACAATAAGTTTATCCCCCAACGGGTTCCACCAAAACCCTAGATTAAGAAAATTATCTACGCATATCCATAATTGTCAATTCTAAAATAACTTGCATAATTGAACTACAAAATAATAAATAAGAGCTATAAAAATCAATGCTTTCTTCACTGAGTAGTAATCCACAGGTTTTTCTTAACTTCAATGGCTTCCTCCCTTCAAGTTGTGTTTTTGGGTCTATTTATATGTTTGGGATAAACCCTAAACATGTAGGAGACTTTTATTCAAACCGGAAAATACTTAAAACCTTCAAAACTTGGAATTGACCGGAACCGTGACCCGGGCGTTAAGCCCCAAACGCCCCATTATAGCCAGGCTAGGCCTGGCTTTATGAGTCTAACACCCCACTATAGCCAGGCTAGGAAGGCCAAAACGCCCCACTATAGCCCGAGTTGCTCCTTTTCGACTCTTGAGCGTATTTTGACGTATTTGCATCCATTTAGCTCGGCTTCCATCTCCAATTCACCTACACATGAAATAGACTCCATTATGCACATAACAAGTGTATTTTTATCATTAACGCACATAAAATGTAAGGCACATAACGTGTTAAACCATGAATTCTAGCCACGCATCACCTTCATATTTCTATCTTTAGCCAAATGACTTCAAAATAACCTACGGACCTCCGAATTCGCTTTTGATCGGGCTCCTAACTCCAGAATCACCATACGGAGATATTCCTAGACTCGGAATCCCAAACGGACATCAATATCACTGAAATGCACTTCAACCCAGACTTATGAAATTTCCTCTAAAATGCTGACTTCTACAATATGCGCCGCAACACTCCCGGGTCATCCAAAACCCGATCTGAACATACGCCCAGGTCCAAAATCATCATACGAACCTGCTGGAACCTTCAAATCCTGATTCTGAGGTCGTTTACTCAAAAATCCAATCTTAGTCGATTCTTCCAACTTAATGCTTCTGAAATGAGAATTTTCTTTCCAAATTGACCCTAAACTTCTCGAAATTCAATTCCGACCATACTTACAAGTCATAACACCTGAAATGAAGCTGCTCATGGCCTCAAGCCGCTCAACGATGTGCTAGAGATCAAAACGATCGGTCGGGTCGTTACATTTACAAAATTCCCTAATTCTACCCAAACCCTCAATTTTTACCATGAAAATTCTTGATTTTTCATTTAAAAATAATGAAAAACATTGGGTAATTGAAATATAACAAAATAAATGAGTAGAGAAACTTACCCCAATCCCTATGGTGAAAATCGCCCAAATATGAGCTCCCCAACTCAAAATATGGTCGACTGAACAAACCCTAGTCTTATATATTTTTCTGCCAGCTATTCTGCCTCTTTTCTTATACCAAACGATCCCGGAAACTCTATTTTTATGTTTCCAATGGATTCCTTCTGAAATTATGGTCAAGTTAGGCTTTTGAATCACTCAATTTGACCTTATAATGAATGAGATGTGTAGGTTTTAATATTTGCAAATAGTGCAGATTTTTAAATACGCTGCCAGTGGCAATTTCGTAATTAATCTGAAAAATCTGGTAACCTTAGTAAAATGACTATAAAATCCTCATACAATGTCCAAATTCAACGATTCTTTTTTCTACGGGTCCGTAATTATGATACGGATCTAACATTCATTCAAAACAGAAATCGGATATCATTTGTTCAATATGATATCATTAATGCTTGAAGAAACAGCGTCGAAACATAAGAAAGAATTGGCGCAACACAACCCAAACCTATTTGAATCTCACTCGAGCCCTCGGGGATCTAAACCAAACATGAACGCATGTCTATAAACATCATACGAAATTGATCGTGCGATCAAATCATGAAAATAACATGTAAAACTATGAATTAAACCTCAGAACTCATCATTTTACTCAAGAACACTTCAATTTCACTATTTCTCAATCGGATGTCCGAATCACGTCAAATAAACTCCGATTCTCACCAAACTTCACAGTTAGTATTCAAATACTATAAAAATTCTGTACGGGGCTCCAGAACCAAAATACGAGCCCGATACCAATGGTTTTAAACATTAATTTTTTTCTTTATTTCATTAATAATTCAGCAAAATAATTTCTTTGAAAAGCTGATTTCTAAGGCTTGAGACCTCGGAATTCATTTCCGGGCATACGCCCAAGTCCCATATTTTACTGCGGACCTTCCGGGATCGTCGGAACACAGATCCGGGTCTGTTTACTAAAAATGTTGACTCAAGTCAACCAAAATAAAATTTTAATTCTAAAAATTATTATTTCTTATATTTTCACATAAAAGCTTTCTGGTTTCACGCCCGGACTGCGCACGCAAATCAAGGTAATTAAAAATAGTTTTTTATGGCTAATAAGCCTAGAACGGGGTCTTAATTCATAAAAAGATCCCTTGGATCATCACAATCTCCACCTCTAAAACAAACGTTCGTCCTCGAACGAACATAGAAATTTACCTGAATTGGCAAAAAAATATGGATATCTACTCTGCATGTCCGACTCGAATTCCTAAGTCGCTGCCTCAATGGGCTGACCTTTCCATTTCACTCGAACTGAAGGAAAAATCTTAGACCTCAACTGACGAACCTACCGGTCTAGAACGACTACCGGCTCCTCCTCATAAGTCAAATCTTTGTCCAACTTCAATAAACGGACTAGTGCGTCCTGCAACACTGGAGTAGCTGTAAATCATTCTGGAATCTGAAGTAGTCCAACATGTACCGACTGAGCTAGAACCCCCGTGTCTAGAACCATTTGAGGCTTTACAATAGGTGTTGATGTTCGAGCTCTAGACTGAGCTCTACTTCTATCTCTTCCCATAATCGTAGCTGTCATTGGGGCTTCATCTCTTGTCCAGTTGCAGACGTTTTTCGTGTTGTCGAGATTTGTGAGAGGACGAGAATAGACAAGTTCAATCATCAAAGGTAGAATAAATTCGCACGATAGAGTAGACTAGAAGTGAAATTGTTCCTAACGTGATAGCCACTGAGAGATAAGTACAAACGTCTCCCTACCGATCCTTCAGACTCTACCAAGTTCGTTCGTGAATTGTGAGACCTAAGCAACCTAGTGCTCTGATACTAACCTGTCACGACCTAAATTCCCAACCTTAGGGATCGTGATGGCGCCTAACACCACCCTTGCTAGGCAAGTCAATGTTAGAGTTCGTCTAGCTATTTTCCTTTGATTATCCATTTAAACATAATAAAATAAATTTAAAGTAACTTAATATAATGGTTTCCAATGAATAACTCAAAATATAAAATGATAAACAACTAAATAAACCGAGCCACAAATTAATTATAGAAATAAATCTAAGACTACCCCAGGGTATGGTGTCACAATTCACAAACTACTAAAGAATACTACAATTAGTGGGCTGAAAGAAATAATATAATTGTTTTAGGAAAATTATAAAACAATCTCTACGAAGTAAGAGAAGACTCTCGGGATCTGCGAACGCCGGCAGATATACCTCCTGTCTCCGGATAATAGATAGCTACCACAAAAATCTCTACTACTGGCCGGTACCTGGATCTGTACAAAAGAGTGCAGAGTGTAATATCAGTACAACCGAACCCATGTACTGAGTAAGTGTCGAACCTAACCTCGAAGAAGTAGTGACGAGGCTAAGGCGGGGCAATTATAACTTAACATGCGACAATATATGTATATAATAAAGTAATAAAATAATTCTATGCAAACAAGAAAATATAACTGCAACAATGAATAAATAAAATAACTCGGTCGCCTATTCCAGGCCTCGGCTGTCACCAAAATTTCACACAACTTTCAAAGTTTCCAAACTTTAATTTAAAATAACCAAATGTGCAAGATTTAGGAAAACAGTAGGATAAAACAATAAACTTCCAAATCTCTGAAATAAAAATCAGTAAAGCACAATTATCCTCCCTTATCAGTGTCACATATTTATATTTTCCCTATCCAACCATTATCACAGTCTCATATATATATTTATTTCCCATGTTCACCCTTATCACCGTCATATATATTTATTTCCCCTGTCCACCCTTATCACAGTCATATATATTTATTTTCCATGTCCACCCTTATCACATTCATATATATATTTCCCCTGTCCACCCTTATCACAGTCATATATATATATATATATATATATATATATATATATATATATATATATATATATATATATATATAAATATTTCCATGTCCACCCTTATCACAATCATATATATTTCCCCTATCCACCCTTATCACACTCATATATATTTGTATACTTATCAAAAACTTTCACAATTCAGGCCAAGCCTTTCACAACACTTTTATCTCAACAATTGTAAACAGAAAAATGTACTTCTCATAAACTCATCAATATTATCACAAAAATGGAACCAGAATATATATATATATCGTAAAACAATGTCAACCCACTCAACCTTTATGTAGACGTAAACATTGTAGCAAAGATGAGAATAACTTTACTATAATTACAGATCCATGTACAAACATGGTCAACTACAAGACAATATGCAATCACAATCTCCAGTGAACTACAAAATGCATGTAACAAATGTGAAAACATGAATGACTATTTACTTTATAAGTATATTAAGAATATGGACTCTGGAATCAGTACGGCTCTTTCAATTCACAACAACTTGTCTCAAGCATCCCATTTTAAGATCCTAAATTACTCAACAGAATCAAGCACCATCTTAAGCTAACCAGATTATGGTAGACTAAGAGAAGCATATATACTCAGTGCATATCTAGTAGCATTTCCCCCTTCTTTACGTGAGGAGCTCTCTATAAACCAAAGAATACACTAATACTTTTCCAAAAATAATTGCAACCATACTTAACAATAAATTAACAAGCCAAGTAATCATAGAAACAACAATAGACATGAAACACTTATAACCCGAGCAATTAAATTGGAAACGGGGAGGGGATCGTGTAAGCAGACAATTTGGTGGTGCATAGATACTCGCCACCTCACCTATACACCACTCACATGCAATTTCACATAATAATTTAATTGAGGATTCCTATTCCCTCAAGTCAAGGTTAAACCAAGCACTTACCTCAACTTCGCAGGCCACTCACTGTTCAATTATAGCTTTTCCTCTTGAATTCACCTCCAATACACTCGAATCTAACCATAATTAACTTAATATCATTAATTAATGCTAAAGGAACTAACTTTAATAAAAATTATAATTTTTCCTATGTTTTCTCAAAAAAAATTAAAACCCGACCCCGGGCCTGCTTGGTCCAAACTCGGAGTTCAGACCAAATCACGTTTACCCATTCATCCCGAGCCCGAATATGCAATTAATTTCAAAATCCGACTTCAATTTGAGGTAAAGATTCGATTTTTACAAAATTTCCTAAATCTACCCAAACCCTCAATTTTTACCATGAAATTTTTTGATTTTTCATTTAAAAGTGATAAAAACATTGGGTAATTGAAATTAACAAAAAAAAAATGATTAAAGAACACATACCCCAATCCCTATGGTGAAAATTGCCCAAATCCGAGCTCCCCAACTTAAAATATGACCGAATGAACAAACCATAGTTTTATATATTTTTCTGCCAGCTATTCTGCCTTGTTTATCGTACTAAACAATCCCAAAACTCGAATTTTATATCTCCAATGGATTCCTTGTGAAATTTCTGGTCAAGTTAGGCTTTTGAATCGCTCAATTTGACCTTATAATGAATGAGATATGTAGGTTTTAATATTTGCAAATAGTGCAGATTTTTAAGTACGCTGCCAGTGACAATTTCGTAATTAATCTGAAAAATCTGGCAACCTTAGTAAAATGACCATAAAATCCTCATACGATGTCCAAATTCAGCGATTCTTTTTACTAAGGGTTCGTAATTACAATGCAGATCTAATAATTCATTCAAAATAGAAATCGGATCTCATTTGTTCAATATGATATCATTCATGCTTGAAGAAACGACGTCGAAGCATAAGAAAGAACGAGCACAACCCAACCCAAACCTATTCGAAACTCACCCGAGCCCTCGGGGCTCTAAACCAAACGTGCATGCAAGTCTAAAAATATCATACGGACTTGCTCGTGCGATCAAATCATGAAAATAACATGTAAAACTATGAATAAAACCTGAAAACTCATCATTTTTATCAAGAACACTTCAATTTCACTATTTCTCAACCGGGCGTCCGAATCACGTCAAATAAACTCCGACTCTCACTAAACTTCTTCAAATACTATAAAAAATCTGTACCGGGCTCCGGAACCAAAATACGAGCCCGATACCAATAGTTTCAAACATTAATTCTTTTCTTTATTTCATTAATAATTCAGCAAAATAATTTCTTTCAAAAATTAATTTCTAAGGCTTGGGACCTCGGAATTCATTTTCGGGTATACGCCCAAGTCCCATATTTAACTGCGGACCTCCGGGGATCGTCGAAATACAGATCCAGGTTTGTTTACTAAAAATATTGACTCAAGTCAACTAAAATCAAATTTTAATTCTAAATATTATTATTTCTTATATTTTCACATAAAAGTTTTCCAATTTCACGCCCAGGCTGCGCACGCAAATTGAGGTAATTAAAATTAGTCTTTTTATGACTAATAAGCTTAGAACGAAGTCTTAATTCATAAAATGACCCCTTGGATCATCACATTTTATCATGAACTGTTTACAACATCGACAACTGTATAGTTTGCTTGTGATTTGAGGTAAATTATTTACCTTATGCTATAATTTTAAAGTTATGTAATTATAGTAGTTCGTGCATTATTAATAAACAACTCCATATTGAAAGTATGTCAATTGTAATTTTTGTTTATAATTTCTCATATATGATCTTTGGCTTAAAACTGACTCATATGAATGTTGTACTGATTGTTTGGATCGTCACATTCATCACATAAAATTGATTAGGCATTCTAACTCGTATCACTTGAATATTTGATTAATTTAAGATTATTTTTACTTTGTGCTTGATAGTTTTAAATTGTTGTTTACTTTCTTTTAGGTTTGAAGGATTAACCCAAATAGTCGCTTATCCAACCATTTAAACTAAAAATAGCCGATTAAAGCAACATCATCTATAAAGAGATACTATTAGGTAAGATATAACAACATAACATGTTATTAACTCATACAATATATTATCTATAATTACAAATGTTATATCACTACCTTAACTAATCGAAGGCGTTGATGTTTGCAGGTTTAGAAGATGTCTAACATATTTAAAATGAACTATTACATCTTACGCTTATTTTTTATTTATTTTAATTGTATGTTGAATTTATTTGGACGTTAATTGCTATTATATATACATAATTTATTCTCGTTGTATATACTATTTATACTAACAAGACGCGACTTACACGTGCAACGCACGTAAATAGAAACAAGTACTTTATTAAAAGCACGAAGGCCCTTTGCGAAATATCATTCGCCTTTTTTACTCTTTTAGAATAGAGTTCACATTTGACAAAATAGTCATTTAATTATTCCCATAACTAATATTTAGGTGTTTAATCAAATCAAATTTATTATTTTTAAATGTTTCCTTATCTGAATTAAGTAAGAAGTTCTTATATTTAGGACTTTAAAATAATTAAAATTTTACTTAAATTGTTTCCAAGGCAATACCTTAATTTACTGAAATGCATATTTCCGTCAACTAGATGAAAGGAACTTTTTTTGGTAAAAAAAATGTTTATTACAGAATTTGACTTAAAGAAATAAGAATTAGCTTTGAAATTCGTATCATAGCTAATAGGACCCATCACAAACTTATAGTTAAATTCTACTCCGCAATAAATATTTACATTTTAGCTACATAATATATTTGTCATATTTTTTTTATTTCTTTAGTTGCCCTGTCTAAAATACATATTTCTTAGACAATTATTTTCATTCGAAGTTAAAATGAAATAAGGATAATAATAATAAACTAAGCTATCAAAATTATTTTGCTGACTAAATAAGATTCAATATTCGTCATTTTCAAGAGCTTATAGTTTTTAAAATTTTATTTTATATATACACACACACACACACACACGCACCCATTGATATAAGGTACACGTGCAAAGCGCGTATCTTAGGACTAGCGTCCTTAACGAAATATCATTTGTCTTTTTTACCCTCTAAAAATATTTTTTGCATTGGATAAAATTGTAATTTAAGTTACTTTTCTAATATTTAGGAATTTAGCATCAGATTAAATTTTATTTGTTAGATCTTTCCTTATTAAACTAGGTAAAACTCTTAATATTTAGGACTTTAAAATTCATTAGTATTTTATCTTATATAAATTGTGCTAATTGAAAACAAATCCATATAAGTAATATTTAGACACTTAACGTGATGAGTGTATTTTATTACATCATCACCAAAGAGAAAACATAAAAATACATTCATGGAAGGTGCATGAAGCACGTAGAAGTGTTTAGAGCAAAGCAATTAAATATGCATTTTAAAACGTTTACTGTAGCTATCCAAAATAATGAATTCATATACAATTAAGTCTAAAAAATAATTAATTCACGTACGATTAATCTATTGTGTTATTTGAACTTTTTGAAGAATCGTAATAAAATTATAGCTAATTAACTCTATTTGTGACTCTTCGAATAAATTTGAGAAGAACTTTTCGAAAATAACTTTAGAAAAACTCTTATATCCTTAAGGACTATATGTTCTTGCTGAAACTAAAAAGGAAAAATGGCAATATGTGAAATTGAACTAATAAATTATGGCACTTGAACAAAGTTTGAAGTGAATTTGAGGAAAAAAAATTGTTTATTAAGTTAGTTATATAGGATCAATAATCATCAATCTTAGGAGCTTACATTTTTATTTTATAATTTAAACATAATTTTTGAATAATATTTATGTAACCTTTTAATCGGTATTACTCGTTAAGATCGGAACACACGCAAAGCGCATACACTAAAACTAGTTTAAAAGAAAAGAGAAACTCCCTTTGTTGCGTAGATAATTCATCTGTAGCAATCAGTTCAATTTAAAAGAAGATAACAATACTAATCATTTCAACAATGCTTATATACAAAATACAAAACTGTCTATTTAGAGATTAGAATATGAAGTGATAAGCTAAAATCAAACCTAACTTAATTTAAATTAATATCTACAGAATTGGAGGCTTGTGTACAACTGCCTAAGTTGTTGATGTTACGTTTAGAATTTTAATAATGTTCAATACTCCTAAAGAAGTTTTGACTACTGATATATTTTTGTATGCAAATTCTGGTGAGCGACAATGTTGTTAAAAGGAAAGAAGATCTACTTAAAGGCTATGTATTTTGAACCTTACTTTACATGAAAAATAAATCAATTAGTCTAAGAACAAAGAAGGAAAGTCAATCAATCAGCATTGTCCAAAATCCTCAAGTGCGCAAGAATGGGAAGAGAACAAATCACTGCCAGCGATCAAATCCAGAAGATTTTGTAGAAGCTCAAGTCAAAAAGGAATGAAGGAAGCAATCCGCCAAGATTATATCAGAACAAGGAAGAATGAAGGAAGCAATTCATCAGGAATAAAGATGAATCTAGCTACCATTTCAAGCTGGATTCAAGAGGCTACCCTTAGGTCTTTATCTTAGAAGTATATGCCTCACAAGGAAAGGACTCCTAGAATTGCAGAAATACAATCCTAGAAGATAAGGAAGCGGAAGAGTCATAAAGCTATAAAGGAAGAAGTAGAAGAACATTGAAATATGCACAACTACATCATCTGTTTCTAAGCCTTTTAGTTCTTAGTACAAAAATTGTATTCTTGAGTCTACAAGTATTACAAAAGATAGGAATAGTTAGAACACAAACGAGAGTTGTCACATCGCAAAAAACACAATTGTTGTATACCGTTGGTGGTGAACGTACTAAAACCATCATTATTGTAAACATGTATCCAAGATCTAAGAGAACCCTTGTGACCCAAGGGAACTGGACATAGGCACCACACATGTATTGTACAAGTATAAAAATTGATATGTCTTCTTTACCTTTCTGCTCTTTCAATTCACTTCCACTGAAACCATTCACTGTGCAAAGTCTAGTCGACTAAACTTTCACTTAGTCAACTAAGATTTTTTAAATCGATTACACCTCACCCCTATCTTGTACTTTCAATATGTATTAGAGCGAGGCTCACAAACTTTGCTTAACAACAAGCGAGGAAAAGATCATGGGATCAAATACAGTTGTTGGAGCATTATTTCAAGAAGGAACTTCTCAGGTACGACCCCCATACTTCAACGGTCAGCACTTTTCTCATAGGAAAGTGCACATGGAGACCTATACCATGTCATATGACATTAAAGTTCTGCGCGTGATCGAAAAGGGAAATCTTCCAATTCTGCCAAAGAAAGATGAAAATGGTCAAGTCATAGTATCATCTGATCCTCTTGATTTAGATGGCTACACTGGAGAACAATCAATTGTTATAACAGTGAATGCTAAGGCAAAAAATCTGATGTACAATACTATCAGTGGAGAAGAATATGAGAAGATATCAAGCTATGAAAGTGCAAAGGAAATGTGAGATAAATTAGAGGTTACATATGAAGGAACCAACAAAGTGAAAAAACAAGGATTAATCTCCTAGTTCGAGACTATGAATTATTTCAAATGAAGGATGGAGAATCAGTAGAGAAAATATTCTCCAGGTTCAGCACAACCCTTGGAGACTTAAAAGCATTTGGGAGACCAAGCAGAAAATTTTTGAGAAGTCTTCCAACAATTTGGCAACCCAAAGTCATTGCCTTGGAATGTCAGAATCTTGACAAAATATCCTATGATGAACTTAGAGGTGATCAATTGCATTATAGAAAACACACTTAGACAGACATATTCATCAAGAAAAAAAGAAGACAATTGCATTCAAAGCAACTGTGACCGAACCAGAAAATGAGGAAGAACAAGAAGGATGAGAACAAGATGAAAACATAGCTATGCTCTCAAAAGTTGTAACAAGTATGATAAGGAAGAATAGAAATAGCAGGAGAGGTAAATCAAGTTTCAGAAAAGGTAGGATGAACAATGATAGTGATAAAAATGATGGAAGATGCTATGAATGTGGAAAACATGGACACATTCAAGCCGAATGTCCTGAACTGAAGAAAAAACTAAGCAAGAATTTTCAAAAGAAGAAGTCCTTTAGAGCTTGGAGTGATGAAGAAGAATCTGATCATGAAGAAATTGAAAATATGTGTTTCATGGCCATAAAAGAAGACAACAATGAGGATTCAGGTGAACTTGCACTCATGGAAGACGAAGGAACATGTGAGGAAGATGACTCAGGTGAACTTGGTCTTATGGAAGATGAAGGAACTAGTGAGTTACGTATTCCTACATGTCCTAATTATTATGAACTCCAAGAATTTGTTGATATTGCTCTTGCAGATATTGAGAGAGTTCTAATGAACTCAGAAAAATCAAAAGAGAAAAGCTGTGCTTTGAAGTTGGAAGTCTGTGAAATTGAGCGAGATATGCTTCAAGATGAAGTTAATGGACTTCAACTTCAACTGAATGGATTGCGAAAATCCACCAGTCATAATTCTGTTAGATCGAATCAGATTTCTCCTCATACATCTTCGATTAGAACTATAAATCCTACTGCATGTACTTATTGTGGAAAAAATGGTCACAACACTAATCAATGAAAAAATAGAATCAGAGCAGAAACAGGCTCTGAAAATCCCAATAATCATTCTTGTTTTTATTGTGGAAAACTTGGCCACAGTTCTAACCATTGCAGGTTCAAGAACAACAGAAGATGGGTCTGTCGGCCTAAATCTTCTAGTCAAGCTAATACTCAGAGCTCTAATCATTCAAGATCCAAGCTGGCTTGTGTACCTAATAACAAGTAATCTTTTTTTTGCAGGAATACCGCAAGAAGAATTGAAAAGAAAAATGGTATTTTGACAGAGCGTGCTATAGACATATGACTGGTGACAAACAATTGTTCAAAATGGTCACCAAACTAGATGGAGGAACATTTACTTTTGGAGATAAATCAAAATAAAATGTAATTGGAGTCGGAAGGGTTCCTCTCAGCTCAACATGTGTTGTAGATAAAGTGTACCTGGTTGATGAAATTGGTTACAACCTTATCAGTATTAGTCAACTATGTGACAATGACTACGAGGTTCGTTTCAAAAAATATGGTTGGTTTATTGAAGATGAATCAGGTAAAGTTATTCTCTCTAGAAATAGGGACGTAAATGTCTATACTATCAGTAACTTAGATAGTTTTGGTAATCAAATCTGTCTAGCTTCTATAATTGATGAGCCTTGGGTATGGCATAGAAAACGTGGTCATGCCAGCATGCATACTATTCCTAATCTTTCCAAAAATGATCTTGTCATTGCACTTCCAAAATTAGATTTTTCCAAAGATCAAATTTGTGATGCATGTCAACTAGGAAAACCAACAAGGTCTTCTTTTAAAGTCAAAAACATTGTTTCTACTACAAAGCCTCTTCAACTCCTGCATATGGATCTTTTTGGGCCCACTAGAACTGCTAGCATATTTAATAGAAAGTATGTCTTTGTTATAGTAGATGATTTTTCTCGATTTACCTGGGTTATTAAGTCACAAGGGTGAGGCATTAAGGAATTTTGAAGTCTTTTGCAAGAAAGTGCAGCGGGAAAAAGGTTATTACATATCCTCTATAAGAAGTGATCATGGAGGAGAATTTGAAAGCAAAGCATTTGAGAACTTCTGCAATGATCAAGGGATCTCTCATAATTTTTACTTTTCAAGATCGCCACAACAAAATGGAGTGGTGAAACGTAAAAACAGAACCTTGCACGATATGGCAAGAACCAAGATTGTGGAAAATTCTCTTCCACACCCTTCTGGGCAGAAGCTGTAAGCACAAAATGTCACATCATCAATAAATGCCTAATTCTACCTATACTCAAGAAGACTCCATATAAATTATGGAGAGGAAAAATACCCAACATCAGTTATTTCTATCCCTTTGGCTGGAAATACTTTATACACAATAATGGAAAATACAATCTTGTTAAATTTGATCCCAAAAGCGATGAACATATTTTTATTAGATACTCTCCCTCTAGCAGAGCATATAGACTTTTTAACAAGCATACTTTATCCATTGAAGAATCTATACATGTTATTTTTGTGGATACTAACCCTCGCTTAGGAATGATCAACTTCCTGAAGATGAGTAAATTCCCATAGTTCCAAAGTCTATCAATACAGGTGAAAACACTCCTGATGAAATGGCTGATGACCAAGATCAGTTGACTAACAATCCTGCAGAAAATCATGAGTCTTCTACAACTGATCCAGCAAGTTTTGTTGAAAAAGAGCCAGCATTAGTTGTCCCAAATGAATGGAAAAGTGAGCTTGTATATCCACATAAGTATATCATTGGAGATCCTCAAGAGGGAATGAATACTAGAATATCACTAAAGTAGACATCGAATATTTCTCTCATATCCCAGTTTGAACCAAAAAAGATGGATGAGGCACTTGGGGACAAAAGCTGGATATTTTCAATGAAGGAAGAGCTTGATCAATTTGAGAAAAATAAGGTATGGGAACTCATCCCTAAGCCATCAAATGCATCCATTGTTGGAACAAAATGGGTATTAAGAAATAAGTTAAATGAATCGGGACAAATCATGCGAAATAAAGCTAGACTAGTCGCACAAGGTTATTCACAACAAGAGGGAATTGATTACGAGGAGACCTTCTCCCCTGTTGCTAGATTAGAATCAATTTGCATTCTATTAGCCTATGCTGCTCATAAATGTTTCAGACTATTTCAGATGGATGTGAAAAGTGCTTTCTTAAATGGATTCATCTTTGAAGAAGTCTTTGTTAAGCAACCTCCGGGATTTGTAAATGAATAATTTCCAAATCATGTCTACAAATTGTCCAAAGCAGCACTGTATGGCCTAAAGCAAGCCCCTAGAGCTTGGTGTGAAAGGCTGAGTTCATTTTTGGTCGAACATGGGTTCGACAGAGGTAATATTGTACCACTCTTTTTATCAAACAATCATATCTAGGTAATTTAATTGTTCAAATCTATGTAGATGATATTATTTTTGGTAGTACTAACCATGGGCTTTAAATCAAGCAAGTACAGAAAGGGATCTTCATTAATCAAACGCAATACACGAAAGAACTCATCAAAAGTTTTGTATGTCTAATGCAAAGGCCATAGGAACTCCTATGAGTTCATCAACTACTTTGGATGAAGACAAAGACGGTAAGAGTGTCGATGAAATAATGTATCGAGGTATTGGCTCCATACTCTATCTTACAACTAGTAGACCATATATTATGTTTACGTTTGAAAATGTGCTAGATACCAGTCAGCTCCTAAAGAATCTCACTTGATTGTTGTTAAACGTATTATTAGATATTCGATAGGGACATTCGACTATGGTTTATGGTATGAAAGTTTAAAAAGTTTCGATCTTAAATAGGTGAATATTTTGCACGAGATAAAATTGATAGAAAAAGCACAAGTGGAACGTGGCAATTACTTGGAAAGTATCTTATATCCTGGCATAGAAAGAAACAAAGCTATATATCTCTATCTACCACATAAGAGGAATATTTGGAAGTAGGCAACTGCTGCACACAAGTACTATGGATCATGCATCAAATGTTAGATTATGATTTATGTCTTAAATCTGTTCCTATTATGTGTGATAATACCAGTGCTATTTATTTATCAAAAAATACTGTGCATCATTCTAGGGCTAAGCATATTGGGATTTAGCATCATTTTATACGTGATCATGTTACTAAAGGAGATATTGTGTTATAATTTGTAAATATTGAAAATCAGTTAACAGATATTTTTACAAAATCTTTACTTGAAGAAAGATTTTGTTTACTTCGTAACAAAATTGGTATCTGTACAATTCCCGCATAACTGTATTTAATATTTTCCATAATTGTTTTACTTTTTTTTTTACCATATATCTTGTAATGTTCTCCACAAAAATCTTTTAAGTACTTGATTAGTCTATACATGCATTTATTGTGAACTGGCAGCGGGTTTTGCAAAAGGCAACTTTCAGTTGCCTTTCACACGTCTCTCCGATAATCGAAGAGACCTCTATAATCCCTTTTTAACCCTTTTCCCCCGATCATATCTCCCATTCTCTCAAAGAAACCAAAATTATATCTCTATATTTCTTCTACTCATGGCTAAAACCAAACCCTCTCCTTCCTCCTCCGTACCCAGAAGAAGTTGTCGCTTAAAGATAACCAAAGTTGACCCTATTGATATAGAATCCTATGAAAGCATATATCATCTACTGACATAAGAAGATTCGGGTAAGTCTCAAGAAGACATCCTCATCTCCCAAAAGAGGGAAGGAAAACGAGCAATGGAGTCCATTCCAAAACTACCTTCTTAGAAAAAGGGAAAAACCAAAAGTGTAGAGTTTGGTCCTGAAGACAAGATGAACTTTTATGGAACTGAGGAGAAGGCTAGGTTTCTTGCCTTCAAAGGAAAGTTGATTTCTTTTGGCCGCACAGTAAGTTTAAATTCTATGCAAAATTCTCACTATGATGTTATGTCTGTTTTTGAAACTCAGAAACTTGTCTCTCTATTTGCTACTATTGGTGATACTGTCTATGAAGAGCATGTGAGTATATTTTATGCACATCTGTTTGTAAATGATAAAGATGATCTCGAATCCCTGGTCTTAGGAAATTGTATTATTCTTGATTCTTATCAGTTTGAGAAAATCTTTGCCACAAAGTTTGTTGGGTATAATATTTTTGTGCAACATTCCTGGCCAGATAATTTTGAAGTGTCGTTTGAAGAAGTCAAGACTATATTTTCTGAAAACCCCATGATATAGGACCAACGAACTTGAAATTTGAACATTGTGTTGTAGCCCATGTTGTTGCAACCACCTTACTATCCCGGACTGGTTCACTGGGTAATCTGTCTCTCAGAGATGTATTTATTTTATATTGTTTGGTAAATGGTAAAGCTATCAAATGGTTTGCTTGGGTATATCAGTACATGCTTGAAAGTATCAGGGATGTTTCATCTTCTGCGAACAGCGTGCCCTATGGTTTACTAATCTCTCACATCTTGATAGTTAAGAAAGTGGATCTGTCTCTCTATGCTCCTAAAAATATTTTAGCACTTATGACAAGACTGCCTTTGCCATGATGGGGTATACCTTGATTGAGGGAACTTAGCTTAAGAAAGACAAAGTACCGGAGTTCATCCCTACTCAGAGCAGTAGAGGGATCAAATCTGAAGCTAACAAATCCTCTTCCTCAGATCAGCTGATGCAACAAAATATTGCAGGTATCAAGAAATTACTAACTTCTATGCAGGAGCAGGTGGAGAAGATCAAGGAAGTAACCAAGGAAACTGGAGCAGACGTGGCTAAGCTAAGGATCACTCTCCAAGCCAAGAGGCAAGGGATCAGGTCCATGTAGGATGTCACTGAGAAGCTGACTAAAGTCACCAAAGATAATGATGTCTCTTATGATAGATTCTGCAATAAAGTGATCAGCACCCTGAAGTACTTCCTTGGAAGAACTTAAGTGTCTAGGATGCTTAAGAAAATCTTTTTTATTTTTTTATGTGGTGGTTTAATACTATTTTTTTTGGTTGTGTCTTGGATGAGCATGTCAGTCCACTATGCTCAATATAACTGCTTAGCTGTAAATAATGTTTTCCTGCTTAGTTAGTACTATTATTGCAAATTGTTTCTTTTTCTCTTTTTGATTGATGTCAAAGGGGGAGAAGAAAGAAAAAAAGAGTAAAAGTTCAAGAAGAGGTTCAAGACATGGAGAGCAACACACAAGAACCAACTTGAAGGCAGGGGCAGCACACTAGACTGGGGGAGCAAAAATGGAAGAATCCATATATTAGTCAAACTCTTTTTAGATTATTGTCATCATCAAAAAGGGGGAGATTGTTAAGTTTAGAATTTTAATAATGTTAAATAATACAAACTAAGCTTTGACTACTGATATAATCTTTTATGCAGATTCTGGTGAGCAACAATGTTGCTAAAAGGAAAGAAGATACAGTCAACGACTATGTATTTTTTAACCTTGTTTTACAAGAAAAATAAATCAATTGGCCTAAGAACAAAGAAGGAAAGCCAATCAATCAGCATTGTCCAAAATCCTTAAGTGCGCACAAATGGGAAGAGAGCAAATCACGGCCAGCGATCAAATCCAGAAGATTCTGCAGAAGCTCAAGTCAAGAAGGAATGAAGGAAGCAACCGCCAAGATTATCTCAAATCAAGGAAGAATGAAGGAAGCAATTCGTCAGGAATAAAGATGAATCTAGCTACCATTTCATGTTGGATTCATGAGACTACCCTTGGGTCTTTCTCTTAGATGTATGCCTCACAAGGAAAATGACTCCTAGAATTGCTGCAATACAATCCCAGAAGACAAGGAAGAAGAAGACTCATAAAGCTATATAGGAAGAAGTAGAAGAACATTAAAAAATGCGCAACTACATCATCTGTTTCTAAGCCTTTATAATTTTTAGTACAAACATTGTATTCTTGAATCTACAAGTGTGACAAAATATAGGAAGATTTAAAACACAAACGAGAGTTGTGTCAACATCGCAAAAATCATTATTGCTGTATATCGTTGGTGGTGAACGTACTAAAAACATCACTGTTGTAAATATTTTTCCAAGATCCAAGAGAATTCTTGTGACCCAAGGGAACTGGATATAGGTACCACACCGATACTGAACCAGTATAAAAACTTATGTGTCTCCTTTGCTTTTCTGCTCTTTCAATTTATTCCACTGAAATCATTCACCGTGCAAAGTCTAGTCGACTAAACTTTCATTTAGTCAACACCGTGCTTTCAGTTGAATGCAACAAGTTTGGTCTAATATCTATCTTCACTTTTAATTTGGCGGATGTAGTGCATACATTACGGGTTCATCCAAACCTTGTAACGTCGGCTCAAATTTATATATGTCTTAAGAAAATTCACTAAATAAGTATATAATACATTTCGAACATAGTAAATCAAACGAGTTATAGTAGAATTCTGAACTCGTAATTATAATATTCAAATCCTGGATCTGCCTCTATCATCAAATGCTAACAAATTTAAGTATTGCCTAAACTAAAGTCCATTTTATCAACAAATTCAGGAAATAAACTTTTTTTGTTGTTGTTGTTGTTGCGGAGATATCTCATTGCTACTTGCTAGTATTCGTTGTTTCAATTTAGTATTACCATTTTGTCACTGTTATTATCTCCCATGCTATCAAAACTCCGTATATGTCCATCCATGTAATCAATGAATTAAATCCATGTAACAATGATTGTATAAAATCCTCAAAAAACGAGACATAAAGCGTTTAAAACGTAGTTGTTGATCTACTGATCACGCTTCTTAATTCTTCAATCATACACATCTATAATTCTTCAATCATACACATTGATTATGCCAAGGGACTATATGATAAATCTTGAATTAACTTATTATACATTTATAACTAGTTAAGTCAGAGGTTCGAACCGTGAAAATAGTCACTAATGCTTGCATTAGGTACGATGTCTACATCAGGGGCGAAATTATATGTTTGTTTATAAGGTACATGACCCATGGCCTTTCGGCCAAACTAAGTATATTATGTATTATTATTACTTTTAGCCAGCGCAGAAACTATTTACATTCGGTACATATATATATATACACACACACACACACACACACACACACACACACACACACAAAATATATGCTATAGAGTGTCATTTTTCCTACTTTTTAGAATTGGTCTAATATTATTTATTGGTACCCATGTTCCACAAAGGCTGAATGGTGCACTTGGTTGAATACAGAGTTATCTACCCACAGGAATATGGATTAATTCTCACTTAATACTTCTTTTTGTCCTTTCTTTAGTGGTGCATATATGTTCTAAAAATTCTAGATCCGCCTTTGGTCTGCATCACACCCTTGAGGTGCGGCCAACAACACTATGACATGAATACTAATTTGGTACCGAATGATTTAGTCAATTTGGAAATTAGTCAAGAGTTTTTATGAAACTATTATATTGTGGATGTGCATTAATTGCTTTGTCATAGATAATCATCCTGAAGAAGATTATCCATTTAGTACTCTGTTGAAGTTTATGTACAAACAGCTGATACAGGTAGGTTGCAAGCAACTCAATGAAATGATTTACAACAACTTCTTATCAAACAGGCAGGTTGTGAGCAGTTCATGCAGACAGCTTACAAGCAGCTCAAAAAAAGCCTCGCAGTTGCATCTTGAAAAGCCTTGCACCTGCTTCCTGAAAAGCCTCGCAGCTGCTTCTTTTCTTCTATAAATAGAGGAGTTTTCAGTTCATTATGTACAATTTTAAAAGTTGAATAATATATCAATTTCTCTCTATACTTGTCTTTAGTCTATTTACTTTACAATCATTATTTTATAACACGTTATCAGCACGAGACTCTGCCATTTCGAGCATTTACTTCGAATTTGCTTTCTATTTCAGTGTTCATCTCCGATGTAAGGAGACACTCTTACGTCCGTGGTTAGATATTGTTCATTCCAATCATCATAAGGAAGATTGTATCCTTGAGGTGATGAGCTTTTCTTCTCGGCGGTAGTGATGTGGATATCACTTACATCTGGAGTGGCCAAATTTGTGTAAAGTAATTTGAGCCTTTTGCTTATTTTTGGTTTAATATCTTTATCATCGCTTGCTTGATTATATGCTACGTATATAGTACCTATTTTGGTATTTGTTTTTATCCTAATTATCTTAATAAAGAAATAACATTGTTAAATCAACTTAAACTCCAACAAAGTTCACAAGAAATATACAACCATCAGAAGTGGTTATGTTTCGTATATCTCATTGTAACAAAATTTTGTTAACCACCAAAAGTGGTATATGCCTATGACCACCACAAGTGATAATTTAGGCTTTCTATTGTTACAATTGAAGATAACTTAGAGAAAATTTCTCTATATTACTTGCATGCCTCGATTTGCTCTTGAAGTAGCATTATCTTAAAAGAGGTTCTAGGTCATCACACAATTTGGTATGATTAATGCACGTTCAGATAATTATGTTCTGTCCCCAGAAGGATGAGAAGTTTTGCTCAATATTAATCCATTCCCTGAAGTGAATGTGACAATATTAATAAAGCTCGTAAATATGAACGCGCCTTTGATGTAAATATATTACAATTCACCTCCAGAAGAGGGAATATATACTCAATATTTTATATTTTAAATTTTCTCCGGAAGAAGTAACACAATTGAAATTTCCTCCTGAAGTAGAAAAATATTACGAAGAGGTATTTTCTTGTGCTTAAGTAATTATTTTATATTGTTTATTTGATTATGATTTTCTCTCATGCTACCAAAAGTGTCTTAACAATATTTGATAGTACAAAATGTATCAAAAACTTCTTAAGAGCTAATTATTTGTCTAGAAGACACATAACATCAGTAGTGTCTGGTAAATATTAGATTGTGGATAATAAACGAAGGCTCTCGAAGAGCTTATATACAGATATGTCATTCATATTATATGATTATGGTCAAAACATATGTTGTAGTAAACCTGAAGTTTACTAATACAAATGACTATCATATTGAGACTACAAATGATTGAAAATCTTCATGTTTCCACAATCATAGAGGGTAAAATAATATATATGTGAGAAGTTACCTGTCTTATTTTTCAATTTGTACTACATCGTGTACCACAACAAACTAGAAGTTTACTAATACAAAAGTAGTGACAGTAAACCAGAAGTTTTAATGAGGCAAAAGTAGCTACAGTAAACCAGAAATTTACTGATACAAAAGTAGCCACACTAAATCAGAAGTTTACTGATACAACAATTTATGTCATAGTAAAACAGAAGTTTACTAAAAGATAGCACATGTCATGATAAACTATAACGACCCGATCGGTCGTTCCGAGAGTTTTAGCCCCGTTTCCTCCATTTCTGCTTCATTTTGTGTGGTTCAGCTCTTTTATGTTGTGTTAGGGTGATTGGTTCGAGTTCGGAGTGGTTGTAGAGAGAAATGAGACAGTTAGTCTCTTAAGATGGTTAATTAGTTGGAAAAGTCAACCGGAACTTGACTTATAGGTAAATGATCTCGAAATTTAGGTTTTTATGGTTCAGATAGCTTCGTTAGGTGATTTGGGACTTAGGATCGTGTTCGGAATGTTATTCGGAGGTCCGTGGTAGAATTAGGCTTGAATTGGCGAAATTGGATTTTTAGCGATTTCCGGTCGGCAGTGGAAAATTAGCTATCCGGATTGGAATGGAATTCCGGAAGTGGGAATAAGTTCTTAATGTCGTTTTTGATGTGTGTACAAAATTTCAGGACATTCGGACGTGGTTTGGTTGGTTTCGGCATCGTTCGAATTTCGGAAGTTTAGAAATCCTTAGGCTTGAATTTCGAGTTGGTGTTTTGATGTTGTTTTGAGTGTTCCGAGGGTTCGGCTAAGTTCTGGTGATGTTATATGAAGTGTTGGTATATTTGGTTGAAGCCCCGAGGGGCTCGAGATTGATTTCGGATGGCTAACGGAAGTTGAAAGTTGGAAAATGCAGCAAAAAGGGCTACTAGTGTAACCCTTCTAGTTTTCCGCACCTGCGGAAGGGTGATCGCATGTGTGGTTTTATAGTTGCAGGTGTGAAGTTTGGCAAGCCTGGGGTTCATTGCAGAAGAGGAAGAGAGCCGCACCTGCGGGCCGCAGGTGCCGAGGTTAGATCGTAGGTGCGAACTTGGGAGCCTTAAGTGAAGTCAACAGATGCCATTTGGACCGCAGATGCAGAACCCTTGGGGAAGATCATATAAATTCTTGCCTTCGCGAATTTTAGCCATTCTTCATTATTTTTCATACGAGCTTGGAGCTTTTGGGATCAATTTGAAGAGGGATTTAAGGGGAATCACTTTGAGATGATATTCTTGAACCTAAAACTTGATTCTATGGTAGATTTTGATTTATTAAGCATGAATTTGTGAGACCTAAGGGTGAAAAATTGGGAAATTAGGGCTTGAAATTTGAGACTAAGAATTGGGTGATTGAGGGGTCAAACGAGGTTAGTTTTTGATGAATTTGGTATGCATGGACTCGTGAGAGGATAAAGATTTCGGTGATGTGCTTTTTATCGGATTTCGAGACGTGGGCCCAGGGGTCGGGTTTGGCCAATTTCGGGAGTTTTGATGTAATTTGATTATTTTCGCATGGGTTTTGTTCCTTTACGTATATTGATGTTATGAGTCTGATTTCGAATAGATTCGGGGCGATTTGAGGCCGAGTCGAACATCAAGGGCATCGCGGGGTAGATTCTCATTTGGATCGAGGTAAGTAATGATTGTAAATCTTGTCCTAAAGGTATGAAACCCCGGATTTCAGATTGTTTCACTATTTTGAAGTGGCCCACATGCTAGATGACGAGCGTGTGGCGTGCACCATTGGGGATTTGTGACTTGGTATGTCCCGTAACAACTATTAAGTTGCGTATTTGATTAGAAACTATATGATATTTTGTGTTTTAGAAAGTATTACTACGTTTTAGGCTGAATGCCATATTTGGGCCTCGTGCCAAGCTGTTTGGACCCTTAGGGGCTTTTACTGCTATTTCCTCACTGTGTTGATTTAAGATTTGTATTCAGTCATTCTATGTTTTACTGATTTTGAAACTTAGTCTTAATTACTCCATTTGATGCATAAAATTGATATTTTGGGCTGAGCACCCTATTTTATTGATAGCCCGAGTGGCTTGAGAGTTTTTCACGGAATGAGGCCGAGGGCCTGTTTGTGAGGGTATCATGGGATCGAGTTGCGTGTCGCAGCATATTGTACTGATTTATGATATATGAGAGGTCGAGAGCCTAATTGTTTATGCCACGAGATGGCTTGTTATAGCGCTTGGGCTGTAGGAGCCCCTCCGGAGTCTGTACACCCCCAGTGAGTGCAGGTACCTACTGAGTGCCGAGTGACGAGTGATGGGGAGGCATGAGTGGCCGTGAGGTTACCCGAGGGGCTGATTATGAGTGACTGTGAGGTTTCCCGAGGGGATGATTATGAGTGACTGTGAGGTTGCCCGAGGGGCTGATTATGAGTGATTGTGAGGTAGCCCGAGGGGCTGATTCTAAGAGATGTTACGCCCGAGGGGCGGTATATCATACATGTTTTGCCCGAGACGCTACTTATGATTTTCATCACTTTTACTTGAAATTTCTTGAAATTTTTTTGAAAAAAATATTCTCAAAAGACTTCTACTGAAATCGACTTTTAAGCGTGATGATTTGACATATATGTACTGTTGGAAAGAAAGATTTTTCTTACTGTGAATTTATGATGTGTATTTACGTGTTTCTTACTGCTCAGTCTCTATTTACATTTATTACTTACTGAATTGGCGTACTCACGTTACTCCCTGCACCTTGTGTGCAGATTCAGGTGCCAGGGCATCAGAGTGAGAGTTGGTCTTCCCTGTCTCAGAGTTTTCGGAGATTTTATGAGGTAGTTGCACGGCGTCCGCAATCTTGCTTTTCTCCTTCCTACTTTTATAGCATTTATTTTCCCCATACGTGTATCTTCTTATACTTGCTCATGACTAGTGACTCCGGGATTTTTGGGGCTGCATTTAATGTTTAGTATATCCTTGCTTGTGTTGACATGCTTAAACAGAATTTTTTTATGAAATATCGGACTAGTAATGTTTTGAACGAAAGTCTTTCTTTATTCTATAAGTAGTGAATTGGCTAGCCTAGTATTGCGATAGGCGCCATCACGAACAGGGTGGTTTTGGGGTCGTGACATAAACTTGAATTTATTATATTCCATCTGGTTTAAATATGATGAGATAATTGAGAATTCAGATCAGCATATACTGAAGAACTTGAAGATTCTTTAAGAATTCTCTTATGTTGTGTTCTCATAATAAATTAATTATACGAGCTAAAGTTGGGACTAAGAAACCTAATATGAAATATATAAAAGGTGAATATGGGCCCATTCACCTATCATGTGAACCACTTATAGATGCATATATGAGACGGTTACATATGCGATTATTGTCAACCTGCAGTTTGGCATTTGAAATTGTTTTTCCCAATTAAGAGCATAATTTTTAGATTATGAAATCAAGACAGTTCATCTTGATAGTGCTGGTTTATATCCAAGTTAGTTTAGCATTGAATACCTCCTATTAATGGCTAAAACTATTTCTTATTAGAGTAAAGCTTCATGTGTTGGTCTAAGATTTTCTAAATTGCATACAACAGCACTTGTATGCATCAGACAAACAATATATGATAAGTCCTCCCCTGACAATTGGTTTAGGATCAGAAACCAATTATTTTTACTATCTAATAACTTTTGATGTGTGATATATGATTAATTTCTCTACCACAATGCACAAAGATATGTCTCCCAAAGAAGATTGGGAATATTTTTTAGTTTCTCTAACATTTGGGGATGGAATAAACAACTGAAAAATATGTTATATGAATCGAATTATCATTAATATGATCCTCACTCAGAAGATAATTCAAGACAAATGCCAGAAGCATTTGCTGATCCAAAATTAAATATCATATTTCAGCTGCAAATGTTCCTATTAAAATTAAGTCCCTGAAGGATAGAGTTTATTGTACGCATGAAGCGTGGTAGACCAATTGGTTTCAAAGGTAACAACCCTTGAAAAAGATAGGAGCAAATGATCATAATAAGGAGGAAATAAACTCTACACGAGCCCATGACATAACATTTCATGAAACTCCTGAAGAAGCTTAGGTACCTGAAAATAAAGAAAGTGATGAGATCTCAACACGTTATGTCGCTTGCGAACCGATACGAAATATCGTCGATGATATATTTGATATAATATATTGCACAATATTGTAAAAGATTGTGAGGATCGTACTTGTCGTCCAGACACCTGAAGATGTCATGCCATTTAATGTAATTCATAACCTATATGACTCATTTGATTAATTTATATGAAGATCCCTGAAGGGTTTAAAATGCCTGAAGTATATATTTCAAAGTCTCGAGAAATATATTCAATCACATTACAAAGATCTTGTACGTTTAAAGGAATCTTGGCACATGTGGTATAATCGTCTCAGAGCATATTTGCTGAAAGAAGGTTATGTAAGTGATGTTATTTGTCCATGTATTTTTATAATGAAAATGTCATCAGAATTTGTTATAAATGTTGTTTATGTTGATGACATAAATCTTATTGGAACTCCAGAAGAGCTCCAAAAGGAAATTGAATATCTTAAGAAAGAATTTGAAATGAAAGATCTTGGAAAGACAAAACTTTGTCTTGGGTCTGCAAATTGAACATTTAGCAGACAAGATCTTTATCCATCAGTCAGCCTATATAGAAAGGGTCTTTAAATGCTTTTACATGGACAAAGCGCACCCATTAAGTACACCAATTGGTTGTTTGATCACTTGAAGTGAATAAGGATTCTTTCTGACCTCCAGAAGAGGATGAGGAACTCCTTGGTCCTAAAATACTCTATCTCAGTGCAGTTGGTGCACTTATGTATCTGGCTAATACTAACGAAGGTGGTGCAAATCATGTTGGTTATGCAGATGCAAGTTATCTATCTGATCCCCACAAAGCTCGATCTCAAATCGGGTACGCGTTTACATGTGGATGTACTATCATATCACGACGCTCCAAAAAGCAATCTCTTGTCTCTACTTCTTCAAATCATGATAAGATAATAGCTATTCATGAAGCAAGTAGGGAATGCATATGGTTGAAATTAGTGATTCATTTCATTCGAGAAAAATGTGGTTTGGAATGTGAGAAAAGACCCACAATTTTATACGAAGGCAATGTTACATGCATAGCCTAATTGAAGGGAGGATTTATAAAAAGAGATAGAACGAAACACTTTTCACCAAAATTATTCTACACACATGATTTTCAGAAAAATGGTGGCATTGATGTGCAATAAATCTGTTCAGGTGACAATTGGACAGATTTGTTCACTAAATCTTTGCCAACTTCAACTTTTGAGAAGATGGTATATAAGATTAGAATGCAGAGACTCAAATATTTGAAACAAGGTTTTTATCAGGGGGAGTGAAATACGCGATGTACTCTTTTTTCCTTACTAAGATTTTTTCTATGAGGTTTTTCTTGTAAGATTTTCCATGAGACGGCTAGAAATGAGTATTACTAAATATATGTACTCTTTTTCTTTCACTAGAATTTTTCCCACTGAGTTTTTCTAGTAAGGTTTTATCGAGACACATTATTTTGTGATGAACATCCAAGGATGAGTATTATGAAACTATTATATTGTGGATGTCATTAATTGCTCCGCCATAGATAATCTTTCTGAACAATATTATCCATTTAGTACTCTGTTGAAGTTTAACCACAAGCAGCTGATACAGGCAGGTTGCAAACAACTCAATGAAATAATTTGTAGCAGCTTCTTATTAAATAGACAGGTTGTGAGTAGCTCATGCAGACAGCTTACAAGCAGCTCAAGAAAAGCCTCGCGGCTGCTTTCTGAAAAGTTTGCAGCTGCTTCCTGAAAAGCCTCGCAGCTGCTTCCTTTCTTCTATAAATAGAAAAGTTTTCAGTTCATTATGCACATCAATTTTAAAAGTTGAATAATATATCAATTTCTCTCTATACTTGTCTTTAGTTTATTTACTTCACCGTCTTTATTTTATAACAAGAGTGTCATTTTAAATTAAATGCGTGCTCTCATAATTCCTTACATTTTTTTTTGCATCTTACGGTAGATGTCGCTTGACTTTAGCTAGTTTTTGTCGCTTTCTTTCTCGAAATTTATTTTAGAACTGTGGAAAGTATACACTTAACAACTTAACCAATTGCTAACCCTTAACCAATGGCGCTAACCCTCCTTAAAATTATTTTATTTGCATGTTGTTAGCGTTGACATTTTAGTATAAATACTCAGAGGATACGTGTTTTCTCTTATATGGTCCACATTTAGTTGTTCTTTTTCTGTATATAGTTTTACCAATTATTAGTCCTTTTTTTTTTTGGGTTATCAAGTTGAAGTTGTTAGTTACAATATTATCCATGATAATTACCCCCTCCCTCATATAATATCATTCGAATGAAACCATTATTGTAAAGTAAACCTTTTGGTCATATCGTTGGAAAGAATGTTTATATTTGTATAGGGGTGAAACCGAGCTCGTGAGACGCCTCGGTTTTTGATGAAGTAAATGGAGCAAGAGACGTGACTGCAAGAAACCAAAATCGAGGCTGGGAGCCTTCGAGTCGGGGTCCGGGCAAAACACCTGCCTTCGGAAACATCAGGGCTACGACCCTGAAGTTCGATTCGAATCCCACAAACCTCGGAGAGAATTACCAGATAATCGAGCACGACCAACAAACGGCCGTGATATACGTGACCAGCCGGATGTCATAGCGTGAATCTCGGCACGTATCGGCGGAAAATTGGTGATTAGTAAAAAGGAAGATTTTTACCTTTTATGAAATTGTACATAGGGTAAAACGCTCCTACTATATAAAGGGGGTTCTGATTAATTATTAGGGACATTTTAACACGCATATCAAGGCAATATACTCTTATTTTCTATGTTATTCAAAGTTCTTATTTTTGTTCATCAGTTCATCATTAACGTGAGCCGGTGATCGAAGACAGGCATTCCATTAAGGCTGTTACAGAGTTCACGATCACTTCCCTTAATTGGTTTGAGAATTTATTACGTCCTTTAATTGTTTAATCTAACGCAATTCATCATTTGTATCGAATTAATCTGCGTATCCTTTAAACCACTTATAAATTTAATTTTTATCCATTTTTTCAGGTAAATAGTTTGGCGCCCATCGTGAGGCTAAGGATAATAGTGGCAATTTGATACAAATTTCCATAACACATTCTATTTTACACTTGTTCTTTGAGTTTTTAATTTCAAAACAAAATTAAAAATGTCGAACTCTCAATCTGCCAATTGAATGTGGATGTTGAGTCCGACCACCATGGCGAGAACAACAATGTGGTACCTAGTAACGAGGTGCCCCATGTTGACCCTAACGGAGTCCTGGTCGCTGATCCGATCGATGCTAACTCACACATGGCTATCGAAGAAAACTTGCCTACTGACCCCGAAAGCAGCATTCGTGGAGGGAGCCCGATCAATAACCTAGAATACACATGACGGAGAAGGTGATTGGATCAATTTGCTCGTGATCTTTGAAATGTTACAGGCTCAACAGGCAGCGATAGCCCGGTTGCAGAACCAAAGTCGCGCCCCCATCAAGGTTGATCCTGAATCATCCCGGAAAAATGCTCGTAGAAATGAACCGGCCATATAAAGGCCGAGTGAAGCAGAACGCAGGACCAACCATGAGATAATAAATATGCTTGAGGAACTGACCAAATGGGTGGAGTCGGGGCAAAAGAAAATCGAAGCTAACGACAAAAAAATGGATACCTATAACTCCAAGGTCGATCAAATCCCAGGAGCATCACTGATACTGAAGGGCCTGGACTCAAAGAAATTTGTCCACAAGCCTTTCCCTCCGAGCGCAGCTACAAAACCGATCCCAAATAAGTTCTGTATGCCCGAAATTCTGAAGTATAATGGAGAAACTGATCCAAACGAACATATGGCCTCCTACACATGCGCCATCAAGGGGAACGACTTAGAAGATGATGAAATCGAGTCCATTCTGTTGAAAAAGTTCGGAGAGACCTTGTCAAAAGGAGTTATGATATGGTATCACAACTTACCCCCTAATTCTATAGACTCGTTTGCTATGCTTGCAGATACCTTTGTAAAAGTGCACTCCAGGTCCATCAAGGTCGAGACCAGAAAGTCAAACCTTTTCAAGGTAAAACAAAGAGATAACGAGATTCTCAGGGAATTCGTATTGAGGTTTCAAAAACGGATGGATATGCCTCCAATTGTAGACGATTGGGTCGTTCAGGCCTACACCCAAGGACTCAATCCCCAAAGCTCATTTTATTCACAACAGTTGAAGCAAAATTTGATAGAATACTCGGCGGTAACTTGGGTCAACGTCCATAACAGGTACCAATTAAAAATCAAGGTCGAAGACGATCAGCTCGGGGCCCCTTTCGGGTTCGTTTATCCCGTTAGGACTAGTGACAGATCCAAAAGGGCCATCGATCATTAACCAAGATCGAATAGAGACTGGTATCAACCATATATGGAGATCGAAGGGGTAATGGGAAGTGAGAACTGAAACAAGAAGTGATCAAGGTCATAATAATTGGGGACTCATGAGTAAAAATTGCTTTGACAACACATTGGTTCTAAGGAAGCACCAAGGTTATCGGAGTACAACTTCAAAATCGATGATTTAGGCATCGTATAAACCATCGGTTCTTCTTGTTATTGAAGATGAAGAATAACTTCTTGTGGATCCCAGAGTGACAGCAAGCTTTGGAAGAACTCAAATGGTACCTTTCGATTCCACCTTTTCTTGATACTCCGAAGGCAGAAGAACATTTGTACCTGTACTTAGCGGTGTCCAAGATATCGATAAGGAGAGTCTTAGTCCGGGAAGAAGAAGGTACACAATTTCCTATATATTATGTTAGTAGGACTCTAGGCGAGGCCGAAATGAGGTATCCTCACCTAGAGACATTGGCGCTTGCTTTGCTAAGCGCCTTAGGAAGCTGAGGCCATACTTTTAATGACATACTATATGTGTCGTGAATACTTACCCATTGAGGAAAATAATGCGAAGCCCGAGATCTGGGGACGATTGACCAAATGGGCCGTGGAAATTAGTTGGTACGATATTGAATATTGACCCCGAACCTCCATCAAATCTCAAAATTTAGCAGACTTCGTGGCTGATTTCACGCCGGCCTTAATACCTGAAGTCGAAAGGGAATTGTTGTTAACCTCGAAGACCTCCATGGGGATTTGGACCCTCTTTATGGATGGTTCTGTGAACGTGAAGGGGTCCGGACTCGGCATCATGTTGAAGCTGCCCACGGGTCACATAGATAGGCAATCTATTAAGACTGTGAAATTGACTAACAATGAGGCCGAGTATGAGGCCATGATTGCAGGTTTCAAACTGTCCAAAAGCAAGCCAAATGCGATTCCCTCCTTGTGGTGAATCAAGTCAATAGGATGTTCGAAGTGAAAAAGGAACGAATGCGAAGGTACTTGGATAAACTACATGTAACACTGCATTGGTTCAAGGAGTGAACCATGCAACATGTACCCGGGGATCAAAACAGCGAAGCCAATGCTCTAGCTAACTTGGGGTTATCGGTCGATGACGATGAATTCAGTTTGGTTACGGTCGTACAACTCATAAAATCGGTAGTGGAGAAGGCCACACCGAGATAAACTCGACAAGCTTAACCTGGGACTAGAGAAACAAGTATATAGATTACCTGAAAACCGGGATGCTTCCCTCGGATCCTAAAAAATCGAGAGCTCTACGCATGAAGGCGGACAGGTTCAGCATGTGCGAAGATAACACCCTATTTAGAAGAACGTTCGATGGCACACTTGACATATTTCTGGGACCGGGAGACATCAAATAATTTTTGAGGAGAGTTCACAAAGGCACATGCGGGAACCATTCGAGGGCCGAATCGTTAGTTCGTAAAATAATCAGAGCCGGCTATTACTGGATCGACATGGATAAAGATGCGAAGGAGTTCATGCGGAAATGCGACGGTTGTTTGAGGCACACACCGATGATCCATCAGCTCAGGGAGCTACTACATTCGGTCTTGTCACCTTGACCATTCATGAAATGGGGAATGGACATCGTCGGTTCCCTATCATGAGCACCGATAAGGCCTAATTTATATTATTTATGACTGACTATTTTTCTAAATAGGTTGAGGCTTAGGCATTTGAGAAAGTCAGAGAAAAAAGTTATTGATTTTATTGGGGACCATATAATATGTTGGTTCAGGATGCCGACCAAGATCGTGTGTGGCAATGGGAAGCAGTTTATCGGCAGCAAGGTAAGAAAACTTTTCGAGGACCATAAGATCAAAAGAATCTTATCAACACCCTATCACCATAGTGGAAACGGGCAGGCAGAGTCTACAAACAAGGCCATAATCCAAACCCTTAAGAAAAGGTTAACAAATGCCAAAGGTAAATGGAACGAGATTTTTCCCGAAGTCCTTTGGGCATACCGTACGACCTCAAAGTCGAGTACCGGGGCCACCCTATTTTTGTTGGTCTATGGTGCCGAAGCACTAATACCGGTCGAGGTAGGAGAATCAAGTTTCAGGTTCTGATATGTGACCGAAGAGTCAAACAGTGAGGTTATGAGCACGAGCCTAGAACTATTGGATGAGAGGCACGAGGCCGCCCTAGTCCAGTTGGCCACCCAGAAACATCGTATCGAAAGGTATTACAAACGGAGGGCCAACCTCCGACATTTCAATATCGGGGACTTGGTGTTAAGAATGTGACACTGAACACCCGAAACCCAAACGAAGGGCAGCTAGGATTGAATTGGGAGGGTCCAAATCGAATCATCGAGATTACCGGTAAAGGTTCGTACAAACTAGAAGTAGGGAACGGTGAGCGGCTACCAAAAAACTGGAACGTGACCCACTTAAAACGATACTACTGCTAAGGTACAACCCCATTCATTATTTCTTGATATAGATTGAAAATCGTACTAACGTTTGCATGCAACAACCAAAGGATGACGTAGTTGTTAGGCCTGAAATCACACGTTGTACTCTTTTTCCCTTGAACCAGTTTTGTACCAAATGGGTTTTCCGGCAAGGTTTTTAACGAGGCAACAATGGATCGTGCTAACTTAGAATCCAAGACCGATTTGAATTGGAATCTATGGTCACCTCAACAGTATCCGAGCGCTCTCGATGATCATCGTCGAATACTTGGGGCCATCACCCTTGGGTATTAATTTTTAAAGAGGAAGGAAACTTTGTGCTTGAACAGTCTAGGCTCAGTGGATATGATTTATTGTAAGGGCCAAACGGTCAAAAGAACCATGCCCGCATAGACCACCCAAGCCATAACATGAAGCTTGTTCAAACTTACAATCTTGTATATACGCACATGAATGAAAGAAAGTTTCTACCTTGCAGATACATATTTTGTCCCTTAAGACTATTACATTTTGTTCTTTAAGGATATCGAGCCCAAGGGTTGCTCCTATACGGATCTGATAGATTGCCCCCACTTGGGGACTGTCGTCCAAGATAAACTCGGATGGCTCGGGCTATCGAATCCTAGAGGTACAAAACCTATTAGGCAGCAATGGCCGAGCCCAATTGAGCTTGGAGGTCGTCGATTTTCCGAGCCCGTGCATCAGCCTTCTCTTACGCCACTCGAAGTTGGACCTCTACTGATGTCAGCTGCTCCCGGGTGGTTTCCTTCTCTTAACCCAGTCGGTTCATTTCTCCTTTCCAGATATCGGCCAGGGCCTGGACCTCGTTCCTTTCAGCCCGGAGCTGGTCGATTCAGTCAATCTTCTGCTGGACCTATGAGGTTTGGTCATTAGTCACCATGGCTAAGTCATCATTGCTAACTTCGAAAATCTTTACATGTTCCACCAAGTCGGCATGCTCCTTCTGAGTCGCATCCAACTCGAGCCGAAGACTCTTGACGGCAACTTCGTGTTGCTCGTTGAGAAGATTATACATGTTACTCTTCTCGGCAAGCTCCCTGGCCTCATCCTTGAGCTGGTTAACCTCAGCCCGGTACTAGAGAAAAATTTCATGATAGAGTACCGAGTCCTGAAAAAAGATAAAATAGAGAAGACATGAAAAATATCAAAAACTAAGTCAGAAGATGGGAGAGCGTAATGATGCCTTACCCGATTCAGCGCCTACTGTGCTTCATTGAATAAACACGACACATCCACCTCATTTATTTTCACCTGTTCTTCTTCAGTTACCAGGCACCGGAGGTAACTCGCTACCCCAACTAGGGTAGATAGGACCCAGGTATCCTCCGGAACGGTGATGATTATTGACCTCTTACGGTCGGGATCCATGCTCAGGGCGGGGAACTGGTTGATTATTTTTGGGCTTGAGTTGAAGACGGGTCTTTCCTCGGCACTTCCAAGTCGCCCAACCCAGATAAGTCTTCCAGATTGGTCGAGTCCACACCTTCGAAAAAAGAACGAAGGGGATCGTCCGCTCCATGGGCCCCTTCGTTGGATAGCTCCTTCACCGCTCGGGCTTCTTCAAACATGGACTCGGTGAATGAAGGCGACCCAGAAATCTCTATGACACCAGGGGGAGCGGAGCTGGCTCCTTGAGAGGTCTCAGCCCTCATCTCTACATTGGCCTCCTGAACCTGAAGGGGATCAACCTCCGTTGTTTTCCCCTCGGCTGTCGCCCACTCTTTGGTGAAGGTCGGCTCACGGGCCATAAAAATATCTTCTTCCTCGGGCTCATCCCTGAGCCGATAAAGTGAGTTCGAGTCAGGTTCTTGGGAGCTATAACTCTCATTTGGCTTACATGTTAACCTTCTCTTAGGCTTCTTCTTATCTGAGCTCGGGGAACCAGGAGCCTTCCTTTTCTTCTTCTCTCCTACTGTAGCCCCGAGATGCCCCGAAGCAGAGGGATTGACGGGCAGGTCCTCGTCCCCTACCGAAGGCCTAAGCTAAAAGGTCTTAGGCAAGCTTGAGAAAAGAAAAGAGCCTCCCAGCGGCCTTTCGAGAGATCACGCCATGTGCGCGCGGAAAAAGGCATCGGGAACAAATGTCCTCGATCCACTCCTTGAATCGACAAATGGCGTTTGGGACTAGAGCAGCAGCTGCACCACCACAAATACTGGTGAGGAAAAAGGAGATCAATGTAAAATCGACATTTAAAGGAAAGTTGTGCTTACGTAATACATTCCACTTCTCGGGGAATGGCATCAGCTCGGAAGGGATCAAGTCTGTGGTCATCACCAGACAAAGAGTCCCTGCCAGCCCCGATCCTGATCCTCATCAATGCTTGAGAATGGGCTTTGCTATCCCGGAGTGTGAGATTTATCATGAATCGACGTGATTCGGTCTTGTTTATGAAGTATCGAAGAAGGATTACGATCCTCCATAGCGACAGGTGGATCTGACCGAGGCATACTTCATAACTCTTGCAGAAGTCCAGAATAATCGGGTCCACCGGGCCCAATGTGAAGGGATAAGTGTAACACTTAGATACCCCTCCACATAAGTAGTAATGGCATCCTCAGGCCCGGAGACAACTACGTCCTTATCCGCCCAGCCGCAGTCCTTTCAAACCACATGAAGGACATCTTCGGTGATGGAGCAACTATACCTAGATACCACCTCACATCGGCCTTGCACCGATGAGGGCTTTTCGACCTTGAAGTCATCGGGGACCAAGCACCCCCCCGAGGACGAACATTTTCAAGGGAGGCTCGACAGCTGGTTCATTGGTAGCCGCACCAGGAGCGGATTCTCGAGGACGACCACAACGAGGGTGGTCTCCTCGACTTCGGCGGCTAGTTGTGAAGAAGATGAAGCAACATTTTGGGGAACAATTTTGGAAGTTTTAGCCATTGTTATCTTGAAAAAACTTAAAAAGTATGAAGAAAGGTTAGGAGATCAAAGATCAAGTGCACTGGTTTGGGTAGAAAATAAGTAAAAACTTGCAATTTACTGAGAAATCTTGAATAACAGAGGTAAAAATGTTAGAGTATGAAGAAGGGCAGTGATATCCTGAAGACTCGAAGGTAGAAGCTTGATCAAAAGGTAAAAAATGAACGAATGAGGGAATTATTTATAGAGGCTTCTCGCCGTTTCACATCTAGGGATGACCTGCTGATGGCTGACATACGTTTGAAGTCATAACGACACGACTGGCGGGACGTTTTAGATTCTTTGTCGTTTCTGTCACGGCGTATTGAAGAAGGAATCGAAGTACACATGTTGTTTCTTGTCGTTTTCGTAAACTTAATCTCCAAGAAACGAGGGGACTATCTGTATACGAGTGAAACTGAACCCGTGGGACGCCTCGGTTTTCGATGAATTAAACGGAGCAAGATATGTGACTGCAAGGAACCGGAATCGAGGCAAGGAGCCCTCGAGTCGGTGTCTGGGCAAAACACCTGCCCTCGGAAGCATGAGGGCTACGATCCTCAGGTTCGATTCAAATCCCCCAAACCTCGGAGAGCATTATCAGATAATCGATCACGACCAACAAAAGGCTGTGATATCAGTGACCAGCCGGATGTCACAATATGAATCTCGGCACGTATCGGCAGAAGATCGGTGATTAGTAAAACATAAGATTTTTACTTTTTATGGAATTGCACTTAGGATAAAACTCCCCTACTATATAAAGGGGGTCTGATTATTCATTAGGGACATTGTAACACGCATATCAAGGCAGCATACTCTTATTTTCTGTACTATTCAAAGTTCTTACTTTTGTTCATCAATTCATCATTAACGTGAGCACAGGATCAAAGGCAGACATTCCATTAAGGGTGTTACTGAGTCCGGGATCACTTCCCTTAGTTGGTTTGACAATTTATTACGTCATTTATCTGTTTAATCAAAAGTAATTCATCATTTGTATCGAATTAATCCGCGTATCCTTAATACCACTTATAAATTTAATTATTATCCGTTGTTTAGAGTAAACAATATTATTTTTCCATTTTTAATTCTTAGTCGGCTCTATCTTAATCATTAGTTCCATCACTACAGTATCAACAAGTAATAAAGCTCTTAAAATAAAAGTCAGGAGAGGGGTAAGTTTTGTTTTTCTTCTAAAATAATCCCGATTACTACCTATGTTGATAACGAACTCTCAACTAATACACACACAAACACGCACACTCAAGACGGAACGCAAATAGTACCCCGTTATCCCCACTTTATGTGACATGTTTACCGTACGAGGGTCAAAATATTTAAATTCGATGCGGATTCAGATATAGATTTTTGAAATAAAATTTATATATTTAAAAGTTATATAAAATATATTTTAAGTTGCAATATCTAACAATTCAAAATATTTAAAAATTATATGAAAAAATTATGATCAACGAAAACAGTACTCATTTGACTCTCTAAATAATAAATAGTGTTATCAAAAGGAGGTTGCAATATTTTGTGAATTACCAAGTCTGAAAATTTCGAGCGTAGATTGATTCAGAGGTCCATAGTATTAAAAAAGACCGACTTGTTGGAGATGGTCAATGTAAATCCAATTCGAGGAAGTTTTCAATTCAAAAATTTCTTGGAATTGATCAAACTTTTTCGATCCAAAGTGTTTCACGCGAGAATCCATTGTCTGTAGAATTTTTTCATAGAAATCGCAAAAGGGTTATGTTGCTGCCATTTTTAAAGGATTAAAAAACACCAAAATAATGTCTAAACCCAATGATTTAATGCTTATTTTAGTGAGAGTTGCTAAACCTAGAACAATTGTCGTGTTGCCATAGTCAACGATTCTTCGACCTATAAATACAGTCACATTTTACTCTCTTCCTCACAAAAAAGCATTACCAGCACACATACAAGTGTACTAGTAACTTTATAAACTATATATACCAATAGAAATGGCTACGAATAGCTTCCTTTTTCTTCATGTTTTAGTCATGTTTTCTCTAACAAGGATGGCATTTTCGAATTTTCTTTCACCTTATTTCTACGATTTTGTTTGTCCCGAAGCTTTGCCAACCATAAAACAGGTTGTTGAGGATGCAGTCAGGGAAGAGAGGCGAATGGGCGCCTCTCTGCTACGTCTACATTTCCATGATTGTTTCGTTCAAGTGAGATCCTTTCTCTCCTTTCGTACGTCAATTCATCCAACTTTATAAAAAAGGATCTAAATCAAACAACTTCATTTCATTTTATTTAATATATTTTGCTTTTCGAGAGTCAATTTGACTAATTTTTGAAGCTAGATTGGATTAGGTCAACTCAATATTTTAACATTAGAATTTTGATATCCAAAAATTATGCAAAAAGTATTATAACTTGCAATTTTTATCATGCATGTCAATATGATAAAAAAAATATTTTAAAATATTGGCCAAAGTTCACTGAGTTTGAAGCTCGAGAAACTTTATTAACGTAATTAAGCTACTGTATAAGATTGAAATTGTGATATGGAAAGAGAGGATTAAAGACCACATTCACATATTGTCTCTTCTATATATTTGTATATATAGTATTTTACTGACCCTGTTTTTATTAACTAAACCGGCGTTTTTCTATGTTTATACTTTATAGAGAGTGGACTCTTTCCTTTTGGTTTCTTGATAGTATGTTACTAATTTTTCTTGTAAATGAAGGGCTGTGATGCTTCGATTCTTCTTGATCAAACGGATACTATTGACAGTGAAAAGACTGCTAGACCTAATAACAATTCTATTAGAGGATTTGAAGTGATTGACCAAATCAAGTCGGAGGTTGATAAAGCTTGCGGACATCCTATTGTGTCTTGTGCAGACATCATTGCAGTTGCAGCTCGTGACTCTGTAGTTGCGGTGCGTATCGCTCCCTCTCTATCCTCTGGTCAAGTTTTTTTCTTTTACTATAATATATATATATATATATATATATATATATATATATATATATATATATATATATATATATATATATATATATATATATATATATATATATATATACTTCCTCCGTCCCAATTTATTTGATGCAATTCGGATTTCAAGAATCAAACCATGTTTGTTTTACCAAGATTTTTTCATACTGTGTTGAATTGTTACTGTGACTTATAATGCTTTTTATATAGTTTTTAAATTTGTAAATATTATTTATAAAACTTAAAAATCCTATGTTAAAATTCGCGATCAAAATTGAGAAGTTTAACTTCCGAAATCCGAAATATATAAAAAGAATTGGTACCGGGAGAATATTTTTGCATGGTTGATATTCTACTTCTATATTTGTTCAAGTTATAGTATTATAAATGCTTAGTGATATGCTAGCTGCAATGGCTACTAATGAACTGTTAACAATCAAAAGTAGCTATTAAATAGTAGATGGTTTTTAATTTCATGATCAACAGCTAGGTGGACCAACATGGGAAGTGCAACTAGGAAGAAGGGACTCCACCACAGCAAATAGAACCATGGCCAACAACGACATCCCACCTCCATTCTTGGACTTACCTGCACTTATCAACAACTTCAAGAACCAAGGCTTGGATGAAAAAGATCTCGTCGCGCTCTCTGGTGGCCACACATTAGGGTTTGCGCAATGTTTCACCTTCAGAGATCGCATCTATAACGAGACTAACAACATTGACTCTACCTTTGCAAGTCAACGTCAAGCCGATTGTCCACGTAGTGGAGGTGATTCCAACCTTGCTTCCCTTGATCAAACACCAGCTCTTTTTGACTCGGAGTATTTTAGTAACTTGTTGTGCAAAAAAGGGCTTCTGCACTCTGATCAAGCACTGTTTAGTGGTGGAAAAACTGATAATCTCGTTCAAATATATAGTACCAACCTTGGGACTTTTGCGAAAGATTTCGCTGAGTCTATGATTAAAATGGGAAATATTAAGCCATTGATAGGGAATCAAGGTCAAATTCGCGTAAACTGCAGGAAGGTGAACTAAGAGGTAGTAATTAATGGTGTTGGTGAATCAAGTAGTTCAAGAATTTTATTGTTTTGAAGGGTAATTTGATCTTTACTCATTCGAAGAGCCTCTCTTCTTTATAGTAAATTAAAATATTAAGTTAATTGTGAATGGAGAGACTTTATAGAGTTGTGTGGTAATTTGTTAATTAGCGAGAGATTGGATCTTGATGTTTTAATTGCTGATTAGATCGAAGATGTTTTTGAATGAACGGTTCCTTTTTCCTTTGATGTAATAGATTTTAGAGTTGATTACATAAATTTTTCCTACCGAATTATCTTAACTTAAAGCTGAATGGACCATGACCACACTTTAATGAGCTATTATTCACCACGCGAATGTCGCAGAATGAATCGAGCAAAAATGGATGGAACAGTAAAAGCAGAGAAGAAGCTAACTAGGTTACGGCTAGAAGACATTTTAATTGATAAAAACAGTGGAAATGAGAATAGTTACAATTTATATCCTCCCAAATCCTAGCTGAATCACCTTAAAAAGGAAAATGGATAAGGATTCAATACAAGACTATAAGACAAATACCTACCAGGAAATTAACATGCCAAATGCGTAAATAGATAAACTTCTACTAAAAAAGCTATTGAGTGTTGAAATAATGATCAGGCTAACAAACCTGATAACTATGCGATCACTTAGTCTTAGGGTGTGTTTGGTATGAAGAAAAATATTTCTCGAAAAATATTTTTCAATTTTCTCATGTTTGGTTGGTTTAAATATTTTGGAAAACATTTTCCTCATGAACTCCTTTTCCTCCAAATGGAGGAAAATATTTTCCCTATCAAGAGAAGGCAAAACATTCTCCAAGACTCTTTTCAAACCTTCCTCACATTCCCCCCCCCCACCCCACCCCACCCCAATCCCGCCCCACCGCACACCTGCTCCCCCACTCCCACCCTAAATAGAAATATTATTAATAATATTTTCTTTTTATTTATAGATAGAATATTTTCTTTTCATAAAAAAAGTTTTTTTTTCATTTTAACAAAAAAAGTATTTTCTTTTTATGATGTGAAAAAATAATTTCTTTCATTTCAACAAAATGTAGTAAAAAGTATTTTCTTTCATTTCAACAAAATAATGTAGTAAAAAGTATTTTCTTTTATTTCAACGAAAAGAATATTTTCCTTTTAATGATGTACAAAAAAATATTTTCTTTCATTTTAACAACATGAGTATTTTATTTTCATGTTTTAGAAATAGTACTTTCTTTTTCAACCAAAAAAAGAGTATTTTTTTTAGTTATAGAGCATAAATGTCAACGTGGTTTTTGTGTAAAAAAGTAAAGCAACACATTAGTTCCTTTGGGTTTGTGTGAATTTTTAGATGAATAATTAAATTCTTTAAGAAAATAGAGTCATGAAAATGTTGGGTATTTGGGGGGAGGGGTGGGGGAAAGGGGAGGGAGAGCATAGGAAACATAGGGACTTGGGANGGGGGGGGGGGGGGGTGAGGAGAGTAGCATAAAAAAATATTTTCCTAAAAAGTATTTTCTACTCTCTAACCAAACAACAACAGCAACAACAACAAAAAACCCAGTATAATCTCACATGTGAGGTTTAGGGAAGGTAGTGTGTACGGAGACCTTACCCTACCTAGCGAGGTAGAGATGTTGTTACCAATAGACCCTCGACTCAAGAAATGGTGAAAAGAGAGAAAAGAGGAAGGTGAAGAAGAAATAAAGAATAGGGAGACAAAGGACAATAAGGAAAAGAGAAAAAACACAACTACAGTAACAACAATAACAACAACAACAACGAAACAAGTAAAAGAAAATAACATCAAAAAATAACAAACTAGAAAGTACGATACAAATAGTGAACAATAAAAACAAGGGAGCTACTAATACCTACTAGCCAACTACCCTAATGTTCGACCTCCACACCCTTCTATCATGGGTCATGCCCTCAGTGAGTTGAAGTAGCGGCCATATCCTGCCTAATCACCTCTCCCCAATACTTCTCCGGCCTTCATATACCCCTTCTCAGCACCGCCACGACCAGCCTCTCATACCTCCTAACAGGAGCATTGATGTGTGGCTATAATTCATGGTTTAAAGCATTATGTGCCTTACATTTTATGTGCGTTAAAGATATAAATACACGTCGTATGTGCATAATGGAGTCTATTTCATGTGTAGGTGAATTGTAGATGGAAGCCGATCTAAATGGATGTATAAACGTCAAAAATACGCTCAATAGTCAAAAAGCAGTGAACCTGGCTATAGCCGGGCATTTGAGCTGTAAAGCCTGGTCATACCAGGCATTATCCGGGTGTTTGGGCTATAAAGCCTGGTGAGACCAGGCGTTTGGGGGGCGTTTGTCCCATAACACCAGCCCTGGCCAGGCGTTAGCCGGGCGTTTGGCCTGTAACGCCTGGTCCCTGATCCGGCTCAATCCGAGTTTTGAAGGTTTTAAGTGTTTCCTGGTTTGACTAGAAGTATCCTACACGTTTAGGGTTTGTCCCAAAACATATAAATAGACCCAAAAACACAACTTTGAGGGGGATTTGACGTGGAGGAACACACACCACGCTTGAAGAAGGCTTCTACCTAGTTTTTCTTCTCTTCTCTTCCTGTAATTTCATAGTTTATTATTTCTAGAGTTTTGGGTGCTACATAAACGTTGTAGTTTGAAACTTGAATTGTTCTTATTATTTTATCATATTGGTTTATTTATTCAATCTTGCGCTTAATTATTTGATTGCTTGATCACCAATTGAATACTATCTACGAATCTAGGATTGAACTCGGGAGAGAGAATTCTAGATTGCATATAAGATTAGGTAGAGCAAGATCTTAACCCTTCAGGGCAG
>ML321639.1:0-40131 GCA_005239505.1 Nicotiana paniculata | reverse complement strand
TGGTTTCTCGGTCTTCCTTATTCGATCGTATCAGGGAGCGGCAGTATGATGATCCTCCTTTACGTGTCCTTAGGGACACAGTCCGGCACGGTGATGCCAGAGATGTGACCATTGGAGATGACGGGCTATTGAGGATGCAGGGTCAGATTTGTGTGCCCAATGTTGATGGGCTTTGGGAGTTGAGTTTAGCAGAGGCCCATAGTTCGCGGTATTCCATCCATCCGGGTACTACGAAGATGTATCAGGATTTGAGGCAGCACTATTGGTGGCGAAGAATGAAGAAAGATATAGCAGAGTTTGTAGCCAAGTGTCTCAACTGTCAATAGGTCAAATGTGAGCATCAGAGACCGGGAGGGTTACTTCAGCAGATTGAGCTTCCAGAGTGGAAGTGGGAGCGGATCGCCATGGGCTTTGTGGTTGGACTTCCTCGTACTTTGAGGAAGCATAATGCTATTTGGGTGATTGTGGATCGGCTGACCAAATCGGCCCATTTCATTCCGGTACTGACTACTTATTCGTCGGAGCGGTTGGCGAAGATTCATATTCGGGAGATCGTTCGCCTGCATGGTATTCCAGTTTCTATTATTTCAGACAGAGGTACTCAGTTCACTTCACGATTCTGGAGAGCCGTTCAGCAGGTATTAGGTACCAGGGTGGAGTTGAGCACAACTTTTCACCCCCAGACCGACGGACAGTCCGAGAGCACTATCCAGATTCTTGAGGATATGTTTTGTGCGTGTGTGATTGAGTTTGGAGGGTCTTGGGATCAGTTCTTGCCATTGGTAGAGTTTGCTTACAACAACAGTTATCACTCCAGCATTCAGATGGCGTCGTATGAGGCTTTATATGGTAGGAGGTGCAGATCTTTGGTGGGTTGGTTTGAGCCGGGTGAGCCAGGCTATTGGGCACAGAGTTGGTTCAGGATTCACTGGAGAGGGTCAAGGTGATTAAGGATAGACTCCGTACAACCCAGTCCAGACAGAAGAGTTATGCGGATCGGAAAGTTCGTGATGTTTCATATATGGTCGGAGAGCGGGTTCTGCGGGTTTCGCCTATGAAGGGCGTTATGAGATTTGGGGAGAAAGGGAAGTTGAGTCCGAGGTTTATTGGCCCTTTTGAGATAGTGAGGCGTGTTGGGGAGGTTGCGTATGAGATTGCCTTACCTCCCAGCTTGGCAGGAGTTCATCCAGTATTTCATGTTTCGATGCTCCGGAGGTATCACGGTGACCCGTCTCATTTCTTGGATTTCAGCTCAGTCCATTTGGACAAGGATCTATCATATGTTGAGGAGCCTGTAGCTATATTGGACAGGCAGGTCAGAATGCTCAGGTCGAAGAACATTGCTTCAGTAAAGGTTCAGTGGCGGGGTCAGCCGGCCGAGGAGGCTACCTGGGAGACCGAGCAGGATATGCGCAGCAGTTACCCTCATATTTTCACTACTTCAGGTATGTCTTTATGCTCGTTCGAGGAAGAATGAATTTTTTAAGTGTAGGAGGATGTGATGACCCGGTCGGTCGTCTTAAGAATTAACGCCTCGATCCCCTGTTAACTGTTTTCCCCAAGTCTATTTCTACTAAATTGAATTGCCAGGACGTTCTGTTTTGAGTTTCGGAGAGTTTTGGGACATTTAGTCCCTAAATGAGAGCTTAAGTGTTGGAAAGTTTCTTGTAGTCGGAGCAATGTGAAGACGACCTCGGAATGGAAATCCGATGGTTCCTTTAGCTCCGTTAGGTGATTTCGGGATTGGGAGCGTGTTTGGAATGTATTTTGGAAGTCCGTAGCTCATTTAGGCTTGAAATGCCGAAGTTTGAATTTTTGGAGTTTCCGGTCCAATAGTGAATTTTTTATCCGAGGGTCGGAATGGAATTCCGGAAGTTGTAGTATTTCCGTCATGTCATTAGGGATGTGTGTGAAAAATTTGAGGTCATTCGGATAAGTTTAGACGTGTTTTGGTGTCGGGTGTGAATTCTAGAATTTTCCTATGTTCCTAGGCTTGAATCTTTGCAAAATCGATGATTTTGAAGTTATGAGACGTGTTTTTAAGGCTCGACCTAGTTCATATGAGGTGTTAGGGTTGGTTGGTTGTTTTGGTTGAGGTCCCGGGGGCCTCGGGGTTGTTTCAGATGCTTAACGGGTGAAGTTTGGGAAAATTATTGCTGCTAAACCAGGCACCTTCTGGTGTCTTCGCACCTGCGAAGGTTTTTACGCAGGTGCGGACTCGCAGGCACGATGGCCTTGATCGCAGGTGTGATAGAGGAGTTTTGGGCCAGTGGTCGCAAGTGCGACCTGGGTTCCGCAGGTGCGGGACCGCAGGCGCGACCAAACGACCGCAGGTGCGGCCCCAGTGCATTTTAAGTGACTTTCGCACCTGCGATGCTTTTTCCGCAGGTGTGATGATCGAGCCCGCAGATGCGAATCCCCTGTGTGTTTTATTCCAAAAATCCGAGAGTTCATCTCATTATTCTAAAAACCGTGTAAGGGCTCAAGAAGTGGCGATTTTCTGTGGCTTTTGAAGAGAAGTATCATAGGTAACATTTTCTAATCCTAATTCATTGTTAGACCATTAATTCCCGTTGTTTTCTTTAGTTTAATTATCAAAAATGGGGGGAAAACCATAGGGAAGTGATTTGATTTTTCCCAACCCGAAATTCTGAAAAATTTATAGGGTTTTGGCATCGGATTTCGATTGTTTCTGGTTGAATGAGTCCGTGAGTGTATGGGTATCCGAAAAATATAACTTTTACCCTATTCTGAGTCGTGGGCCCGAGGGGCGTTTTGGTCATTTTACATATTTTCGCGTCTCAGCTTAAATAAAACAGTGAAAATTCAGTTGCATGAGATGTTATTTACGATATGTAATTGAATTGTATAGATTTGGGCCATTTGGAGTCGGATACTCGTGGCAAACGTGTGGTTTCAAGTTGATTTTGAGTCGGTTCGAGGTAAGTGGCTTTCTAACCTTGTGTGGGGACCTTTCCCCTTAGGATGTGATATTTGGTAATTGAATGCCTCGTACGTGAGGTGACGAGCACGTACTTGTGCTAATTGTTGAAAATTCGATTTTACTTTAAATATTTAGACTGAGTTTCTTTCTTACCTACTTTATTCTACTTGCGATTATAGCCTATGCTAGTTTAGAAAAGCATGCCTAGTTGACTTGAATTGCCTATTTTCTTAAGTTGCTTTAATTGTACTACGTGAAGCATGTGAGGCTAGAACTTTTTGTTGCCTTGTATTTTTGCACTCTATTTCTGAATAATGTCTTCTTATTGTGGATGCGTATTTACTGTGGACTACGGAACGGTATCCTGTGAGATCCCCCTGCATATTTACTTTGGACTGCGGGATGGTATCCCGTGAGATCCCCCAACATATTTACTTTGGACTACGGGACGATATCCCGTGAGATCCCCCTGCATATTTACTTTGGACTACGGGACGGTATCCCGTGAGATCCCCTTACATATTTAATTTGGACTACGGGACGGTATCCTGTGAGATCCCTCTGCAAATTTACTTTAGACTACGGGACGGTATCCCGTGAGATCCCCCTACATATTTACTTTGGACTACGGGACGGTATCCCGTGAGATCCCCCTGCATATTTACTTTGGACTACGGGACGGTATCCCATGAGATCCCCTTGCATATTTACTTTGGACTATTGGACGGTATCCCGTGAGATCCCCCTGCATATTTACCTCGAACTACGGGACGGTATCCCGTGAGATCCCCCTGCATATTTACTTTGGACTACGAGACGGTATCCCGTGAGATCCCCCTACATATTTACTTTGGACTACGGGACGGTATCCCGTGAGATCCCTCTGCAAATTTACTTTAGACTACGAGACGGTATCCCGGGAGATCCCCCTGCACATTTATAGCTGGACTACGGGACGGTATCTCGGGAGATCCTCCGTATATACATATGATGGACTATGGGACGGTATCCCGGGAGATCCTCCGAATATACATATAATGGACTACGGGACGGTATCCCGGGAGATCCTTCAGATATACATATGATGGACTACGGGATGGTATCCCGGGAGATCCAATAGACAGTTAAGAAAAGGACTACAGGACGGTATCCTGGGAGATCCTCATTGTTACCTTTGTTATCGAGTTGTTCATATTTCGTGTTTACTTTGTTCTTGTGTTTGTCATTTCCTTGTTTGATCGTTCATATTTCACAACTGTACTCATTATTTCTGTCTGTCTTTCATATTGTAAATTCCTATTATATTGTTTAACCTCAGTAGGGCCCTGGCCTTCCTCGGCACTACCCGACCGAGGTTAGGCTTGGCACTTACTAAGTACCGTTGTGGTGTACTCATGCCCTTTCCTGTGCATGTTTTTCATGTGCAGATCCAGGTACCTCCACTCAGGCGCACTATCCCCGAGGTTGAGAGAAACAGTAGAGACTTCGAGGTACATCTGCCGCGTCCGTAGACCAGGAGTCTCTATCTTATTTCAGCTTTTTGTGAAAAGTTATCCTTCCTTACAGTTGTATAGACATTCTGGAGTTAGAGCAATGTATTATATTCTGTTACCTGTGGTTCCTGTGAGTTTCCGGGTTTTGGGGTGATATTGTAGACCTCTGTAGTATTTTGGATTGTATATGCCAAGTGGCATTTATATACAGTCTTTCTTTTAGATTGTTCAGCTTTCTTTTACTTAATTATTCCGCAAATTATGTTGTTATTCCGCATTGCTAGGCTTACCTAGGTATACGGACTAGGTTCCGTCACGACATGTTCACGGAGGGCGAACTGGGGTCGTGACACCATATACATATAATATATGGGTACATAATAGCATCTGGCCATGGGTCAATGTACATGTAAAAATGAATGCAATGCATAAGGAAGTAAGTCAATAAGATCTCTCGAAATGTCATAAGATCAACATGCCTTCATTTAATATCATGAAAAAACTTTATCAATTTATATATTTTCTGAGACGTATGAATAGACGATAGAATAGTAGTACACATGCGGAATCAAGAACATTGGCACCCTTAGTACTTCTAAGAATAGTGTCATTTTAGTTGTGTGTTTGCTCGTTTCGTTTGTGTCATATGGATCATGCCAAAAGGAAAGAAGGGATAGCCTTAACATACCTTTATAGTTTACTTAACCACACAAAATTGGTTCAGCCTGTTAGTACTTCAATCTACAATAAACAATAAGGGACCATTGTTAATCTTACGGAAGCTAGAGCTCAACAGAAATGAGCGACTAGCTCGTCTACGAAATTTTGGACAACACCTCTTTATTCTTTCCACTTTCATCAACATGTCCAAAATGTCAACAAACACACACACACACCTACTTATATGTGTGTGTATATATATATATATATATATATATATATATAACCAACCTTATAGTCATTACAATACATCACCAAAACAGTCCACACCATCTCAACTAACAACCAAATTCGAACTTGCACTTTTCCAAGCCTTCTCTTCTTCCAAAAACATCAACCGCAATAGAAATAGTATTCTTAAGTTATTTTTACTGATTTCTAGCCATAAAACATAAAGAATTCAACTCCAAAATAGTCCAACAACTACAACACTTCAACATGAAGTTCAACCAACTTCACAAGTTCCCTTTATCAAATAAACTAGATATACATAGATGATCTTAAATACATATAGGAGAAGTTAAGCCTTACCTTGGCAGCAATAATACTTGTCCAACTAAGCGTTACTTCAAGATCAAATAAGATCTTTACCCCAAACAACAAAGTAGAGAGATAGCTAGGTGATCTTGATCTTCTAAGAGAGAAATCACCTTACCAACTTGAGGATTTGGTCTTGAACCCTAGGATAACGTTGAGAGAGGATTAAGATGGTATTTTAGAGCTTCTTCACGTTGCAATAGAGAAACACAAATTCTAAATTATTTTCTAAGTGAAATATCTATATTTATGACCCTACTAGTGGGCTTGGGAAGATGGGTTGGGTTGCCCATCTCTATCCTTTTCCTTTCCCTTTTAGTTTGATTGACAAAATCCAAGTAGGTGATGCACATACTTGTCACCTACTGAATCAAGAAGGTGATACATGTCGGTTCTTTTTTCATTTTGAAACATGTGTCCCATCCTCATTAAGTAATTTAGACATGTATCGAGTAGCTCAAGCAAGTAGTACGGAAAGTAAGTTGGTGAAGCGGGCACGTGGGTAAGCAAGCAGCTCGTTTTTATTTTTCTAACATCTCCTTTCTCACGTTTAAGTGCATTCGTCCTCAACCTAGTCATTTGTATGTTCACGAAAATACGTAATGTAATATCATTATATTACTTTATATACTTTCAAATAGGATCTCATTTCCGAGATTACATCAATTGACTTCTGAAGTACTTCTGCGTACGAAAACATAGGGTGCAACAAGTAGAGTCTTGCGGATCCGTGCAGAGACGTCTGTACTTATCTTTGAGAGGCTATATGGTGCTAGGAAACTTCTCTTTATTCATATCCTATCGTGCAGTTGATGTTGTGCTAAATATCACTCTCTTATTCTCTCACACATGGTGAGAAACGCATGTTATGGTTGTACCTGGTGGCAGAGGGACTTCTCCCCCAGTTGTTATAGGCCGAGAGAGGGCCACAGCTTCTGCTACAGGATGATAGCGTCTTAGAGTTGCTCTTGTTGTACCACTAGTGGATCCAGTGGAGGATCTTGTTGTCTAAAAGCAGGATGAGGTGCCTACAGCTGAGCCGGCCCCGACGAATTTTATGATTGCACCGGGATTTCAGGAGGTCATGGGTCGTATACTGCAATTTGTGGATTCTATGACTTGAGCCGAGCTATTTTTGTAATATCCGGCCTCACCTTAGGCAGGAGGGGAAGCACAGAGCCCTACCGCTCAAGATCCAGGGCATGTTGCTGTCATTTATCAGACCCCGGGTGCACTACCTATAGGCAGCCTAGCCAGTTGCAGCGGTTATACTAGAGCCCGGACTAGTCGCAGCCGTTGAGAAGAAGAAGAGGATGGACAGATGGACTAGGCTTCATCCTCCTGTCTTTGGCGGTGATCTGCATGAGGACCCACAAAACTTCATCTGTCATTCCTGGGACAAGCTACATAATAGGGGAGTAACAGAGTCCATCAGGTTAGATTTCACCACATTTGAGTTGGAGGGCAAGGCCTGTAGATGGTGGCAGTCTTATCTCTATAACATGCCAGCAGGTTAACCTCCCTTTACTTGGGGCTAGTTTACAAATCTCTTTTTGGAGAGATTTATTCCACCCTCTCAGAGGGAAGAATTATGGGGTCAGTTCGAGCGGCTCCAGCGGGGTCAGATTTCTGTGATCGACTCTGAGGCCAGATTCTCTAAGTTGTCTCGCCACGCACTTATAATACTCCCAATAGATGCAGAGAGAGTGCAGAGCTTTATTGCGGGCTTGCATTATGGTATACAGGTTACTATGGGCCCGAGAGGTTGAGATTGGGACTTCTTACGAACAGGTTTTGGAGATAGCTCGGAGGATCAAGGGTATCCGCGACTACGACCGATTATATACGATGAGGGGAAGCCTCTGCATTGTGGCTGATTCATAGGCTCCCTATATGGGGGGAAGAGGTAGTTCATGAGGGGATAGTCTAGCAGGCCCATATATTCAACACCACAGCTTGCTCAGAGTGCTCTACCGCGACCCTACTTCAGCGTCATTCCAGAGATTACCTATGGTCCACCGGCCCTTCAGGGTCATCCAGTGGGTATTCAGTCACCAAGGTCAGACTCAGGGTCAGAAATATTCCGCACTGGGAGGTTTCTTTGACTATGGGGAGCCTAGTGACATGATGAGGTTTTTCCCCAGGCTTCGGGGCAAGGCAGTACAGTAGGGCCATCAGCCCATGATATTGAACCAGCTGCTGGATCGCCCGTACGACCGGACAGAGTGGAGGGAAGGTGGGTAGGGTTTCCCTAGAGGTATAGGCCAGCCAGGTGGCACTCTGGCTAGGTTATATGCCTTTCCAGCTAGACCAAATGCAGTAGCCTCAGACGCCGTAATCACAGTTATTATTTTTTTCAGTGGTAGGGATGCTTCAGTACTATTAAATCTAGGGTCCATTATTCATATGTATCTTCTTTATTTTCTCTTTATCTAGGTGTCTCTTTTGAGTCCTTAGTTGTTCCTGTAGATGCGTCCACGACGGTAGGTGATTCTGTTGTTGTGGATTGGGTTTACTGATTCTGTGTTGTGACTTTCTGTGGTTATGAGACCAGAGCGGATCTTCTGTTACTTGATATGACCGACCTTGAGGTCCTCCTGGGCATAGACTGGTTGTCTTTGTACTATGTTGTTCTTGATTGACATACCAATATTGTTACATTAGTGATGCCAGAGTTTCTTAGATTGGAGTGGAGGGGCTCATCTATTAGTACATCTAGTCGGGTTATATCTTTCTTGAAGGCTTGACATATGGTCGAGAAGGGTTGTTTGTCCAATCTAGCTTACGTTCGGGATACTGCTACTGTGGAGACTCCCATGATTAATTTGGTTCCCGTGGTGCGAGAGTTCTTTGATGTATTTCCTTTTGATCTACCAAGCATGCCACCACATCGTGATATCGATTTCAGCATTGATTTGGCACCAAGCACCCAGCATATATGTATTTCACCTTATTGCATGGCTCTAAAGGAGTTGAAGGAGCAGCTTGAGGAGTGACTCGAGAAAGGGATCATCCGGCCGAGTGTGTTGCCTTAGGGTGCATCGGTATTGTTTGTGAAGAAGAAGGATGGGAGTGTGCGGATGTGCATTGATTACTGCCAGCTGAACAAAGACATTATCAATAATAGTACATGTTGTCGCGCATTAATGATTTGTTTGATCAGTTACAGGGTGCTAGTGTGTTCTCTAACATCGACTTGAGGTCTAGGTATCATTAGTTGAGGATTCGTGCTTCGGATGTCCCGAAGACGGCTTTCCGAACTATATATGAGCACTATGAGTTTCTAGTGATGTCCTTCAACTTGACTAATGCCCCAGCAGCATTAACGGATTTGATGAATCGGGTGTTAATACTATATCTTGACTCATTTGTCATTATTTTCATTGATGACATATTAATCTACTCGTGTAGTATGGAGGAGCACGGGCAGTATTTGAAGATTGTGCTTCAGACCTTACGGGAACAAAAGTTATATGCTAAGTTCTCTATGTGCGAGTTCTGGTTGGACTCCGTATCATTCTTGGGGCATGTTTTATTAGGTGAGGTTATTAAGGTGGATCCAAGAAGATCGAGGTAGTTCAAAGTTGGCATCGTCCTACCATAACGACCAGATCAGGAGTTTCTTGGGGGCTAGCAAGTTATTATCATCGATTTGTGGAGGGCTTCTTGTCTATTGCAACTCCTTTGACTAGATTGAACTGGAAGGGTTCCCCGTTCAAGTGGCCCGATGATTACGAGGCAAGCTTTCAGAAGCTCAAGACCGCATTGACTACAACACCAGTGTTAGTGTTGCCCTTCAGTTCAAGGATGTATAATGTGTATTATGATGCTTCAAATGTTGTCTTGGGTTGTGTATTCATGCAGGAGGGTCGAGTTATTGTATATGTTTCACGCCAACTGAAGCTCTACGAAAAGAATTACCTTGTGCATGATTTGGAGTTGGCCGCGATAGTTCATGCTCTCAAAATCTGGAGGCATTTTCTTTATGGGATGTCGTGCAAAGTCTACACCGATCACAGTAGTTTGCAATATTTGTTTAAGCAGAGGGACCTTAATCTAAGGCAGCGCAGGTGGCATGAGTTACTAAAGGATTATGATATTACTATCTCTATCATCTGACCAAGGCGAATGTGGTTGTGGATGCCTTGAGTAGGAAGGCCGAGAGTATGGGTAGTTTGACATTAATATCAATAGGGGAGAGGCCATTGGCTTTGGACATTCAGTCCTTAGCTAACAGACTTGTGAGGTTTGATATTTCAGAGCCCAGTCGAATTCTTGCATGTGTTGTGACTCAATCTTATTTAGTTGGGTGGATCAAGGCTCGTCAGTACGATAATCCGCACTTGCTGGTTCTTAGAGAGACGGTGCTACGGCTGGTGCTAAAGAGGGTACTATTAGTGATGATGGTGTTCAACAACTCCAGGGTCTCCTATGTGTTCCTTATGCCGATGGCCCGAGGGAGACGATACTAGAGGAGGCACACAGTTCTTGTATTCTATTCATCCAAGTGTCATGAATATGTATCGTGACTTGAGGCAGCATTATTGGTGTCGACAAATGAAGAAGGACATAGTTGAGTATGTGGCGAGATGTCTAAATTGCCATCAGGTTAAGTACGAGCACTAGAGGCCAGGTGGACTACCTCGACTGATGGTTATACTGGATTGGAAGTGGGAGCACATAACGATGGATTTCGTAGTTGGGTTGCCATGGACATTGAAGAAATTTGATGTCGTTTGGGTCAAAAATCGAGAGACTGACCAAGTTTCCACACTTTATTCCAGTGGTGTCTACATACTCTTCAGATAGGATGGCCCAGATTTACATTCAGGATATTGTCTGGTTGCATGGTGCCCCTATTTCCATCATTTCAGATAGAGGCCCTCATTTCACTTTACATTTATGGAGAGCAGTACAAAGTGAGTTGGATACTCGGGTAGAGCTCAACACGGCCTTTAATTTGTAGATCGATAGACAGTCGGAGCGGATAATTCATATTTTAGAGGACATGCTAAAGCATGTTCTATTGACTTCGATAGGCAGTGGGATTGATTCTTACCTTTGGCAAAGTTTGCTTATAATAACAGTTATCAGTCCAGCATCGCGATGTCCCCATTTGAGTCTTTGTATGGTCAGCGACGTTATTCCCACATCGGTTGGTTTGAGCCCCATGAGGCTAGGTTATATGGTACTGACTTGGTAAAGGAAGCCTTGGATAAGGTAAAGTGATACAGAAGGGACTTCACATAGCTCAGTCCAGACAGAACAGTTGCGCGGATCAGAAAGTGCGTGATTTATCATTTATGGTGGGCGAGAAATTTCTCTTGAAAGTCTCGTGGATAAAAGGTATCATGAGGTTCGGAAAGAAGGTCAAGTTGAGTCTTAGGTTTATCAGTCCATTTGAGGTGTTGGAGAAAATTGGAGAGGTTGCTTACAGGATTGCTTTGCCACCTAGTCTATTGGGAGTCCATCCAAATTTCCACGTGTCTATGCTCCGGAAGTACCATGCCGACAGGTCATATGTGTTAGATTATTGTACAGTTCAGCTAGATGAGAGCTTGGGTTATGAGGAGGAGCTAGATTCTATTATTTACAGGGAGGTCAGCCAGTTGAGGTCTATGAAGATTTCACTTGTAAAGGTCGAGTGGAGGGGTAAACTAGTCGAGGAGACGACTTGGGATACTGAGGAGGACATGCAAAGTAGATATCCACACTTATTCAGCACTCCAGGTATGATTCTAGACTCGTTTGAGGACGAACGTTTGGTTAAGAGGAGGAGAATGTAACGACCCGACCAGTCATTTTTCTTTCTAGATCCCCAGTCCCCCATTTAAGACTTCCCATATGTGCTTTTAGTGTTCTATGACTTGGGGTGATTGGTTTGGTTTAGGAAGCTTCTGGTAGAATTCAGAATACTTAGTTCCTTATAGTGGCCTAAGGTAGCCAAGTTTGACTTGAGTCAATATTTTTGGTACACAACCTTCAAATCGAGATATGAAGGTTCAAATAGGTCCATATGATGATTTTGGACTTTGGTGTGTGGTCGTACTGTGATTCGGGTGATCCGGGTAATCCGAGTCCATTTCAACGCTTATTGTTGAAAGTTGGAGCCTTGAAGGTTTTAGAGCTTCTTAAAATTGGTTTGAAGTAGACTTTAGTGTTAACGATGTCCATTTGGGGTTTTGAGCCTCGAAGTAGGTTCATATTGTGATTGCGACTTGTGCATACAATTTGGCGTCATTCCGAGTTGTCTAAGCATGATTCGTCGCGCTCGGAGCTAGTTGAAGAAGTTTGAAGTTTAAAAGTTGATTAATTTGATTTTAGGATATGATTCTTGATTTTGATATTGTTTTATGTGTTCCGAGACTTCAAGAAGGTACATATTAAACTTATTAACTTGTTGATGCAGATGGACAGGGTCCCGGGTGGCTCAAGTGTGTTTCGTACAACGAAATTAAGTCCAAATTGCAGAAATTGCTGGTGTTGATTTCTTCTACGCGAACGCGGTGGGTGTCTCGCATTCGTGATGAAGGATATAGGGCAGAGAATTTTTTTTTCTTCGTGTTTGCGATTGTGAGGTCGCGTTAGCAAAGGCTTAAGACCTGTGTCTTTCGATTTTGCGATGAGTGGAACGTGTTCACGTAGGAAGGACTGGGTCTGGGGGATCAGCAGGTTGTTGCCCTTCGCATTTGCGAAGGGCTGGTCGCGTTTGCGTTGCGTCGACTGGGCTATAATTTGCGATGGCGAGGAGCTGACTGCGTTCATGAAGAAGGCATTTAGGGCGAGGGGCAGCTTTGCCTTCGCGATCACGAGGCTTCTTTCACGATCGCAAAGAAAGGATACCTGGGCAGTAGCTTGTTTTAAAATACTTAGGACATTTTCTTCATTTCTCACATCTCTTATCTAGTTTTGGAGCTCTTGGAGAGGGATTTTTCATCTATCATTTTAAGATAAGTGATTCCTGCCTAATGTGAGTTTAATACATAGATTATGGGTAGATTTTAACCTAAAAATTGTGGAAATTATGGGATTATGTTGAAAAACCTAGGGTTTGGTATAAATGGAATAAGGCCACAAAATTGATTATGAAATTGAGTGGAAATTATATATTTGAGTTCGTAAAGTCATGGGTAACATTATCTACAAAAATATTTGGAATCCGGCCACGTGGGCCCGAGGGTTACTTTTAGGAACTTTCCAATTTGGGTTTGGTAGTTACTCTAATAGATGTATTATGAACTTTTGAGCATATATTGATTAGTTTGTACGACTTTTGGCTAGTTTCGGGTTGCTCGGCGTTATTTTGAGGCTATTAGTGTGGTTTGAGGGCCCAGAAGAGGACTTGACAACAAGGTAAGTCTCTTGCCTAATCTTGTAAGAGGGAATTATCCATGTAGGTGCTTAAATTCTTATATGTTACTAGTTGTGGGTGCTATGTATGCACGATGTGACGAGAGTCCATACTTAGCTAAAATCATGTTCATGTCCGGATAGAATTAGTACTTTATCATGCAATATTTGTATTATTCGTATTCAACCTGTTAGTTAAATTACTTAAATTTATAATTGAATTGTTTCTAGGGATTATGCTAGGCCGAGTTTTATTACCTTGAGTTTTGGCAGAATAATTGATTATTGGTGAAAATTATGCTTTCTTTGAGTGCCATCCTTGTGTAGTAGTTGCTTGACTCGTAGTTCGAAGATTTTCTCAATTCTTGTGGATCAGGCCGAACACCTCGGTAGTATATTTGAGATGCATCCCTCGATTGGGCCATAGGATCTCGGTAGTGTATGTACACGATTATTATGGATTCGTCCATACGACATCGGCACAACTTGTGCGTAATGTCGCTAGGAGTCATAATACACATGATATTTCCTTTAATACTTGAGATTTGATATTTACTTGATGGTTCTTATTTATTGAAATGGCATGTGATATTTGGGAAGTTTAAATTGATATTTTGCTAAAGGATCACGTTATTTACTGTTTCTTATTCCATTGTTACTATTGCATTTCATGCATATTTATAATTCTAGTATTTTATTTATTAACCACTAATAAGTGTCGATGTCGACCCTCGTCACTACTTCTTCAAGGTTAAACTAGCTACTTACTAGGTACACATTGATTTACGTACTCATTCTACACTTCTGCACAAAGTGCAGTACTGATGCAGGTACGTACATCTGGTGTCCATTCAGGCACATAACAATTATACGGAGACTTAGTGGTGAGTTGTTCCCCCATGTACTGAGGCAGGTATCTGGTGTCCGTTCAGGCGCACAACCATATTATACGGAGACTTAGTGATGAGCTGCTCCCCCATGCTCCGATCGGCAGCACCTGGAGTCTCCTTCCTGTTGCATTTTATATTTCTGTCTATTTTAGTAGTTGTCTATTTTAGTAGTTGTAGTGGTTTTTATAATCTACAAGATTGATCGCGCACTTGTAACACCAGATTTTGGAAAGCTATAGTAGATGTTTATGGTTTTCACCTAATATTATCACCATTTCGTTTTTATGTTTTATTCATGATTTATATCACCATCGATTTCTATACTTAGTTTCTTTATTAAATAAAACTTCATGATTTCAAGAGTAATAAAAAAGAGCAATTTAATAGATAATTCATTGTTAGCTTGCCTAACGGCGACGTTGGGCGCCATCATGGTCTATAGAGGGAATTGGGTCGTGATAAGTAGAGAGATCAACCAGTCGAGGAGGTAACTTGGGAGACCAAGCATGATAGTTGGGATGGATATCCTCATCTTTTTGATATCCCATGTATGATTCTAAACCCGTTCGAGAACTAACTTTTGTTTAAGAGGGGGAGAATATAATGAGCCAGTCGTTTTGGATCTGAGCCTTGTTCCCTTATTTTTTGTTTTTTGTATGTTTACTTGTTGTTGGGTGACTTGTGGGGATGGTTGGTTTGGTTTCATAAAGATGTGGAGTGAATTGGAACACTTAGTTCTATGGTTGGAAGCTTAAGTTATAAAAATTAATCAAGGTTTGACTTTTGCGTAAATAACTTCGAATAAATGTTTTGATAGTTCAATAAGTTCATATGGTAATTTTATACTTAGGCGTATGTCCAGATTTGGATTTGGAGGTTCCTAGGATATTTTGGCTCTAATTGTCGAAAGTTGAAAAGTTGAATGTTTAAAAGGTTCATAAGTTTGATCGGTAGTTGACTTTGATGATATCCGGTTCAGATTATTGTTACGAGACTTAGAGTAGGTTTGTTATATCATTTGGGATCTATGCTCAATGTTTTGTTGCATTCCGAGTTGGTTTGATAGGAATCGGAAGTTTGGTTGGAAACTTAGAAGCTCAAGAATTTAAGAGAAGTTCAATTAATGGTTTAATTGTCAATTTGTAGATGTGGTGATCATAATGTGTTCGGAGGCTTTGGATATGTCTGGTTAGTGTTTACAAACTTTTTTGTATTTTGGACAGGGTCTCGGGTGGCTCGAGTGACTTTCAAACCACTCGGAGCTTGGTTGAATTGCTGATGATTGCTGGTGTCTAGTGTGCTTTGCGATCGCGTAGGCTTATCCGCGTTGATGTGCTTTATTTTTTGCGTTTGTGAACTAGGTGTCACATTCATGAAGTGTTGGGGCCATTGGTCTTTGCATTCGATAGCGAAGGGCTCCCATTCCCGTAGTAGAAAGGATGGTTGGGAGCCGGCCGGGATTAGCTATGGCATTCACGTGATTAAGGTCGTGTTCGCGCAGGCTTGGGTTGGCAATGCACTGCGTTCGTGGGTTGTTGGCTGCTTTCTTGATGGGTCGTCTGAGGCAGGAGCCAGTTTGTGCTTCGCGAACGCGAGGCATGGACCACATTTGCAAAGAGTATTGTTGGGCAGACTATATGAAGTTCTAAATTCGGGGTTTAGCTCGTTCTCTCATATTTTGAACCCTAGACTTGGAGATGAGCAATTTTTAAGAGGATTTTCACATAAGACAAGAGGGTAACTGATTTATACTTGATTTTGATATTATGTCTTGTTTCCCCGTAGATTATTACACATAGATTATGGGATTTGAAAGAGAAATTTGGAGATTTTGACTACGATTTTAGAGATGTGAACCCGATTTCGAAGTCAAATTTGGATAAAACTTGTATATTTGGACTCGCATTCGAACGGGTAGTCGGGATTTATGAATTTTGTCCAGTTTGTAAAAGCGAGCTCAGGTCAACTTTTTGATTGACTTTGTGCAATATGATAAAAAAATTGGAGCTTTATCATTTGGAATCAAGTCTTATAGCCTTGTTTGACGTTATTAAGTTATTTTTTACTAGATTTGATCTATTCGGAGGCCGATTAGAGAGGCAGGGGTTTTTGGAGTATTGATTTTCTCGCTTTGAGGTAAGTCTATTGCCTAGGCTTGAGGGTATTTTCCCTATAGACTATGATGCTCGCTATAAGTTAGGGGTGACACACGTACGTGGTGACGGTACACTGTGGTTATTCATGATCTGGATAGACTTTAGGCTTTTATGTGACTTATAGCGAGCATCATAGTCTATAGGGAAAATACCCTCAAGCCTAGGCAATAGATCATGACTACCTCCTTGTTATCGTGTTTTCCTTACTTGTATGACTACTTGAGCTATTATTCATGGTAGAAATCATGCCTAGGCTATGTGCTTATCTGTTTGATACATGATAGGACTATTTTTCTATGTGGAGATGTTTGTCTTGATTGTAGTCATACTGTTTAATCATAATATCGTATCCGCGTGTTACAACACAATCTATGTATACTTCTTAAATGTTATCTCATATATTGTTAGTGTCTTTACTTGTGTGACACGGGTTTGAGTGAGTTTGTGGAATGTTGGTATAATATATTTGGTATACTGATTTTTGATACTGTAAATATGTTGGCATATTGAGATTTGAGCAGATTAATGACTCAACTTGGGCCATAGAGCCGTCTTGATATTGATAGCAAGGTGATGCGTACGTCAGGCCCCATATTGGGTTGAATAGATAGTGAGGTGATGCGTGCATCAGGACATTTTGGTTGAGTAATGATAATCGTTGACTTTTCATCCGATCAACACTTGAGCTAGGATCCACCCCTCCGGAGCCAGGTGATAACACATGTTAATTTGGGCCTTGTCAGTGCAAGTACTTGGTATGTGCTTAGTGAGAGGCTTTATGCCAAGCACCCGTACAGTACTGAGATTGTTACTTGATGATTTAACTTTGAAGATGTTGCTCTTGGCTTGGATATTTGTCATTCAGGCTTAGAGTCGTATCTTCGTCATGCTTATTGATACTTCATATCTTGAGATTGATGCCTTAACTTCTTTCTTTGGAAAGCATGCCTATTTTCCTTTGAATGTGATTGAGTTTTGCTACTCTTGAGATGAATTACCTTTTGCCATTATTATTGTGCTATTATTGTTATTGTTAGTTGTTAAAAGCGAGTAGTTGACTTTTGCCAATCTCGTCACTATCTTTAATCTGAGGTTAAGCTTGCTACTTACAAGATACATGGGGTCGGTTGTACTCATACTACACTCTGCAATTTGTGTGCATATCCAAGTGTTGTTGATAGAGTTGATTGCTAGAGGTCCGTATCAGTACCTCTTGGAGATTTCAAGGTAGCTCTGATGTTCTGTTCGCATGCTTTGGAGTCTCTTTCCTTACTTCTTGTTATTGTTGTTTAAGTTCTTCGGATAGTATTTTATCTTTATTCAAACCGTTGTACTTACATATTCTATAGAGCTCGTACTCGCTTACCAGGTTCTGGGATGGTATTTCAGTTGTATCACTACTTGGCTACAGTTATTTTTCTTATTCCGCTTTGAGACTATTTTTTACTGTTATTGAAGTTTATTTATGTATATTGAATGTTGGTTTGCCTAGCAAGCAGTGTTAGACGCCATCACGACTTCAATGAGATTTGGATCGTGACAATTGGTTTGGACATGGGAAGAATTCTACTGTAGTTGTAACGTTTTTATTATTATAGTATTTTTGCTTGATAGATACAAAGCTCATGGAAGACACTTCAGAAGTTGGTAATAAAATTCTTTGAACTAACACAACTTAGTGCGAAGGAGTATCTTCTTTCGATAGATATGATTTTCTAACTTAAGTAGAATCTTTATTAGTTTCTGCTTATGAGGAGTGTTAGACATCATTACGTGGAGATCACAAAACTAATTGAGGTTAGATTTTAATCGCAGGTCATAGATGTTTTGTTATGATTTGAAAGGGTATATGTTGCTATTGGAATTCAACTATAATTTGTATCCGGTGTAGCATTGAATTCGTTTAATTGAAGTATTTAGTTTCTATCTAATATTACAATTGTATATATCCTTGATTAAAGTGTTCCGTGGAAGAAACATTTAACTAAAAAGAATAAAAAAGTCTATTATTATCTTAAGGATATTTTTGACACTCAATATTTAGCTTCTAAATATTTGCACTTTAATAATTATATAGATATAGATATAGATATATAGGGGAATGGGGATCTTGAAAGCAAAATGACCGATCGGGTCGTTACACATGACTTCATACCATATCCTGTAAAGAGTCTTATATATATATATACACACACACATACACCTTGGCCTCTCGTGGCTCTAGCATGGGGAACGAGTGTCTACTCAACTGATCCGAGAGCGCGTGTCCTCACCATATATGAGAGAATGGAAGAATAAATGTTCAAACTTCGGAATATCAAATCAGCATGATAAAGAATGAAAGAAACTGATGTTTCCTAACAGCTTGATAGCCGCTTGAAGATAAGTGCAGACTTCTCCGTACCGACCCGCGAGACTCTACTAAACTTGCTTGTGACTCGTAGAACGTATAAACCTTGAGATATGATACCAAATTGTCACTACCCAAATCTTACCATAGGGGTAGTAATGACACATAGTCACCAGAACTAAGTAACTGGATCATTAATCAACATCTAACTCAATAAAAGCACAATATAATGAAATAAAGTTTAACATAAATGTGCAAATAAAGGTAATACAAGCCAAAACAGCGATAATCACAATCGTATCCCCAGAACTAGGTACAGAGTCACGAGCTCAAAGTGAATAAATAAAAATATCCTGAAATACAATATTGTTCGATAAAGAATTGAAAGTATAAATGTAAGGAAAGGACTCTAGGGGACTGCGACAACCAATGTAGCTCTACCTTGAATCCTTGCGGTCAAAGAATCTCTCACTGCCTGGGTTCGCTAGCTCCAACACCTGAATCTAGCCAAAAATATGCAAAAGTATAGTATGAATACACCACAGTCAGTACCCAGTAAGTATCAAGACTAACCTCGGTGAAATAGTGACGAAGTTCAAGTCATGTGATACTCATTAATCAAACTAATTTGTGCAATAAATCAAAGACTGGCAATAAAAGTACAGCAGAAAACAATAGCAATAGCCTCCTCATAGTAAGTGATAATAATTAAATGCAAATAAAGGATCAATTTCAACAAAAAGTCATCACAATGTAACGCACACAATTAACACATCGTGCCCACATCCTTGACAATATCATAATAGCCAGTTGTATCGTTCCGCATTGACAATATTACAATATCCACCTGTATCTCTCCCGCCTGGCAATATCACATTATACACCCATATTTCTCCATCCCGATACTATCACAATATCCATATGTACGGCTCCACCCTTACAATATCACAATAGCCACCCATACCGCTCCGCCCTGACAATATCACAATAGCCACGCATATGTACCGTCTTGACAATATCATAATAGCCACATGTATCACTCTGCCTTAACAATATCACAAAAGCCACCTGGATCGCTCCACCCTGACAATATCACAGTAGCCACCCATTTTTCTCCGCCCTGACAATATCACAATAGCCACCCATTTTGCTCCACACAACAATAGTGAAATGACACCCTTATACTCCACACAACAATAATTAATCCACACAACATGTTCGCATGTGCCACAATATCACAAAATGATATTACCAATATTTTATCAAGATATAAGTTCACAAAGTTATCAACAAAGTCCACAAAGACATGACCATAGCATAAAAGTGTGGAGGATATTCAACAAATAAAATATGACTCTTGCTAAGTCAAATGTAGCGATCATGATCATGTAGTCACAAAGTGGCTAAAGCATGTTTCATATAAGTTACATTATCATATTAAGGCATATTAATAACCTAAGGTCCAATCTGGTCCTAATATTCACATATCATCCGTTGTACATGCTCGTCACCTCATATACTCGTCGGTTTTCACATAACACGAATAACCAATCAAGGTTAAATCATAAAGGGTACTCCCCCACACAAGGTTAGGCAAGATACTTACCTTAAATAAGTCCAATCAATACTCCCAAAAAGCCCTTGTCCCTTGACTCGTCCTCCAAATGGGTCAAATCTAGCCAAATATAACTCAACGATATCAAACACGACTATATAAGTCGATTTCGATTAATAAAGCTCCGATCTTTATCAAAAATCAAAAAGTCAACCAATAAGTTAACCCGGGCCTACCTCCTAGAACTCGAAAAAAGTCATAAGTTTCGAACACCCATTCGAATTCGAGTCCATCCATACAAGTTTTATCCAAATCCGACTCCGAATTCGGGTTCAAATCCCCACTTTTCATTTTAGAAAAGTTTTTCTAGAATCCCTAATTTTGATTCACTTAGATTAATCATTCAAATGCTAAAATTAAGATTGGAATCATGAAAACTAATCAAATTCTAGTCAAAAACGCTTAGCACAATCCAAATTGTGAAAATCTACTCCAAAATCACCCAAATCCGCGATTTCAATCCCAAAATCCGATAAAATAACTCAAACCTTCGGAATAGAGTATTTAATGAACTTGCCCAGTAATACACTTCGCGATGGCGAGAGCACCTTCGCGATCGTGAAGGCCAAACTCGGCACAGCTGCATCCCCTTCTTCGCGAACACGAAGCCCTGTCACAAATGCGATGCCTACCACTGCTGAGCCTACGAATGCGCCCACCCATCCCCGAACGCGAAGGCTAAAAGCCTGACGAACCCACCCGACCTTCTGTTCTATGCCAACAAGACTCCCAGGTCATGAACGCTATGATCACTACCCTTCATGCTCCACGAACGTAGTTGCCTCATCACGAACGCGAAGGGAAAAATTTCCAGCCACCCAAAACACACTCCGCAATCGCGACCCTCCTTCCGCGATCGCGATGAACACTAGAACACCAGAACATTAGCAACTCCAAACATGATAGAAATGGTGTGAAACTCACTCGAGCCCCCCGGGACCCCCTCTAATCATATCAACCAATCCCAAAATATAACACGAACCTACTCGTGACCTCAAGTCATACCAAATAATATCAAAACCACGAATTGCTCACTAATTCAAGCTTAATAAACTAATCCAAATTTTCGAATTCCAAACTTACACCGAACATGCCTAAACAACTCAGAATGACCTCAAATTTACAGACAAGTCATAAATCACCATACGAACTTATTACAACGCTGCGAATCCCAAACGGACATTGATAACCACAAAGTCAACTTGGGTCAAACCTATCAATTCTCCAAGCCAACAAACTTCCAATTTTCGGCAATTAGCCTCAAAAAAATCATCTAGGAACACCGGAACTCAAATGCAATCATACGCCTAAGTACAAAACCACCATTCGGACCTAACAGAGCCATAAGAACCCCAATTCGAGGTCAAATACATTAAAAGTCAAACTTGGTCAACACTTGTAACTTAAGCTTCCAAACTAGGAACTAAGTGTTCCAATCACTCTGAAAACTTGCCGAAACTAAACCAATCATGCACGTAAGTTGCAATACATCATATGAAGCAATTCAAGACCTCAAACCACCGAACAAACTGCCAATGCTCGAAACGACCGGTCGGGTTGTTACATTGTGTTTGGCCAATCTTTTCAAAAAGTACTTTTGAGCGTTAACTTACGAAAAAGAACAATAAATGTTCAGTTTATAGTTATTATATTATTTAAAATAGATACATTGATTTAAAACATATACAATAAGAAATTTAATTAAACTTTTCTATTTTAGTTGAATAGAACATAAAACATAAAATAAAAATATAAATTAAAGAATATAATCAATATAAAATATAGTACCCAAAGCAATAATATTAGGTATACGATATTAATTTTTTTTTAAATCCACTAGGAAATGTGCCTAGGGATAGATTTATTNAAAAAAAAAAAAAAAAAAAAAAAAAAAAAAAAAAAGGGGGGGGGGGGGGGAGTAAGCAGTAGTGTGGCATCCTTTGCCTTGGCAAGATAATCCTCCTTATGCGTCTCCAACGTCTCATGAGGGCGAAGTCTCACAAGGATGAATGCCCTCATAAATACTTGGGTTATATCCCAAAGGCAAAATGGAAAGACACCACACCTACTGAGCTAGACCTTACCTTACAATTCCTATTGAGGCATGAACAACCTCATCTACTAGAAAGCGTGTAAAAAAAAGAACTACAAAGAATTAAGTACTCTATGATCACCATAGCGTTTATAACATACTCTATGATGATATTACAAATGATGATACTCATAAAATGATAAAATAAAACAAGGATAGAACTAGTGCCAAGCCCCTCCTTCTTCAAACTAGTGAATTCTTCAACTTGTAGTATCTTAACTTCTTCTTCAAATATCTTCAAACTTCATCATTTCTTCTTGGACCTATTGGATATTATGGATGTGATAGGGGCTGCCCTTTTTTGCTTTGTAACTCTCATTGGGAGTTGCCCATTGGCAACCCCTTCATTCACATTACCATCTCGGCTCTTCTTCCTGGTGTTGCCTTCTTCTTCTCTCTATCATGCATAGGAGATAAATCTCCACTTCTTGCAGCCTCTGACCTATAATACTCAAGTAATTCTTCTTCCGCTCCTTCTTTATAAATGTCAAAACTTAAGTTTCCCTCTTGTTGTTGATTAGCAAGTTCTTGTGTAATCAAACCACATGGTCCATATCTCTTTTCCACTATGACAATAGGTTTAACTGTGGAGGCTTGAAATTGTGCATTTATGGTGATGTTCTTACCTAAAAATTGCAGCTCTTGTGCATTTATCTTTGAACCAGCAAAATGTGCAACTTTGTATGATTTTGGACTCTCCAAAGCATACAAGAGTACCCTGTCATGTACTAAAATTAGAGCCATGCTTGAAGGCACAAAAACAGGCGCTAGAGGACTCAATTTCTCTTAGGAGAACTTGAGATAGTGTTGTTGTTTTGTATAATTTGTGATCCAACTGAAAGTAGACTATGACCTTCATCTCCTTGTCCTCCACTGTTGTTGACATCATCTTCCTCGTCTTTCTCAGCTTGGTTCGCCCATGTTTTGGTCTTTGATAAGATTCTAGCACCTACATGATCTAGGTCATGCTCATATTTCCCAACTCCAACACTTGCCCCCTTCATCGAAGCTTATTTTTCACCACATCTTTGTCATTCCCTATGGACAAAAAATTCTTCCCATATTCACTTCCATGTTCACCAAACGACTCCAAAGATTGGGAAGGGACTTCATGTGCCGAGGTGTTCAAAGTGACCAAAGGTTGCTTCATCATAGGGTTGCCATTTAACATGATGGAAACTTGATTTTCCTTGATTATTTTTGTCACATCTGGACTGGAAAAATGCAACATAGGAGGACTAGAACTATGACCCTTAATACTCCCAGCCAAAATTATTATCTGAAGCATTTCATCAAACACCCAAACTTTTACCTAAATCCTCACTGCTTAGATCATGTTTACCATTGTTGATACTTGGAGTTTTTAGTTGCACCACATTAGCATCCATTAGTGTTTGTGATTTGAGTTCAACACCCTCGTCACTTGCCAATGGTTAAAAAAGAATCGTGCTAACAATGGCCATTGAGGCATTATGTCGAACATATGTGGCTTGCTGCCTTTGTGATACCACCTTCTTCACAATTGATTTTTTTACAGTTATCTCCTTCCCAACCTCCTATTCTTTGCTTATACCTCCATACTTAACATCAATAGCTACACCACACGGACCTATCCTCTCCTGATAAACTCTTATTCTCAGCTTGTACATCTTTATAAACATGGGACTCAGCACTACGAGCAGTGGTCTATAGTGCAGTGGATTGTACTGCATGTTGCCTAGCCTTAATGTTGCTAATTGAATCTTTTATATCCTCCAAATTGTCATAAACCTGTACCTCCCCTTAAAGCACAAAAATAACCTATGAATTGGTCGTGCTTGGATCTTTCAAACCTCTCATATCACCAGTATTTTCAGGGTTTGATGGGAGTCGATTACTCTTAGAACTATGAGATACAGAAGCAACGTCATCTTTGATTACGATCACCACTTCTTTACCACCAACTTTTACAACATTATTCTATTTCCAAACGTCTGAATCCAGTGTTGCACTTACCCTAGCTAAAGCATGATTTACGGCCACCACATTATCTCCACAATTTGTATCACATCCACGATCAACATCTTCAGCCTGGTAGTGTTAGTAGGATTGGGTTCTCCAGTTCCAGTCCCAATAAGTTTCAAAGTTGGCTGCAAAAGTACTTCCTTCCTTTGTTATCATTATGACCAGTTTAACATTCAACCATTCCCTAGAATCTTCTTTATATGCTCAACCTTCTCCGTTTCATTCCTCAAATCTTGCTCTGTATAAGTGTTGTTTCTTGCATTAAAAATACGACATGACTCTTCCCCATGTACTTGGAGTTTATAGTAATTGCAACAAAAAGGAAGGTCGCCATACACTAATTCATGTGTTCTACAATATCACCAGTTGCCTCGTTCACAAATTGTAGCTTCACATTATCAGGCAGCTTGTCAAGTAGGTCAAGTTCTACTTTCTTCCTAGAAGTGCTAGGTCTCGATTTCATTAGTGTTACCTCTTATATTGAAATTGTCTTACCAACAACAGTAGCTATAAATAAAAGCGATTGTCTGGAAAAAAGATTAGGAGGCAGTTTTGGTAATGAAATTCAAACGAAAGCCCTAAAGGTTTCTTCCTTAGGGTTAAACAAGAATGACCATGGGAAACCCTAATTCGAAACTCTTCTCCACTAAACTTCAAGTAATAGACATACTTGGAAGCGGCTAAAACAAAACCTTCATACTTATCGAACCTAATCAATATATGTCTACGAGTCAACAATCCAATCAAGACTCGATTTGTTGTCTCAAACAGTTTGGGCAGCAATTATGCAATTCTTGAATATCCGATTGTCCATATAAGAATTTGAGAACTAAAGTTTGATGTAATCATTCTTCCTTTGTGTATTGATCAACTTTATCCATCATAAATTTGATATTAGGAATTCCATGACTAAAATCATTAGGTTTCAACTTGGTTTTTGTTGGTTTTTGGATTGTTTGTGTTATTGTTAGTTGCATAGTATAAGATGTTGGATTAAGGTTTAACTCTCCAATAGCCAAAGGTTGGAGAGATGTTGGCAGCCATTGCTGCCTAGTTCTTCTCCATGTTGCCTGGAGAGAGATAAGAGGGCGTATGTGTTTGGTTTTTTTAGTGTATATGGTATTACATATTGTTTTTATATACAAAAATAACAACAAACCCAATGAATTCCCACAAGTGTGGTTTGGGTAGGGTAAAGTGTACGCAGACCTTACCCCGAGGATAGAGAGACTTTTTTTAATAGACCCTCGGCTAGAGAGCATATGAAAGAAAGAATATGTCACCACCCAGTTTTACCCTCCAAAAGATATTGTGACGGCACCTAGTCTCTACGACTAGGTAAGCCTAAAATTTGCGAAACATGACAGAATCAATAAAAGAAAGCCAGAAAAATAAAGAACTCAGATAGACATAACGTAGCTTCTCAGCATATACATTTACTTCCCAAAACCCGGAATGTCACCATAGTCACAAGCTCTGTACTTAATGTAGCTCTAAACAATGAAATAGTGGAAAAATATACAAGTCTTCTATGCCTATACTAGAGTAGAAGGGAACTCGTGGGATTCTGCGGACACGGCAAAATTACCTCACGGTCTCCTAGCTGCTGCTAGATGACTCCTAGCCACGATATTGGGTGTTGGTACTTGGATCTGCACATGGGGAAAACATGCGCAGGAAAGGGCGTGAGTACTCCACATTCGGTACTCCATAAGTGCCAAGCCTAAACCCAATCAAGTAGTGACGAGGTCAGGTTGAGGCCCTACTCAGTTTGTAAAACAAAACAATATACAATTTAGAACAGTGAAAAATAGCTAAGCAATGATAAACAGGATCAACGAAAACGGAAAGATTTAATAACATGAAGAGAGCCCTCGGCTCAGCACAGCATATATCTCAACAGTAAATGTGCAATACAGTATACGGGGAAAGCTCCCGGATCTTAGTCCGTAGTCCCAATTTAAATATGCTATGCAGTACAGGGGGAAAGCTCCCAGATCTCTGCCCGTAGTCCCAATTTAAATATGCATTTCAGTACAAGGGGAAAGCTCCCGGATCTCGGTCTGTAGTCCCAATTTAAATATGAAATGCAGTACAGGGGGAAAGCTCCCGGATCTCGGTCCGTAGTCCCAATTTAAATATGCAAGGCAGAAGTATGTCAATTATGGCTTAAGTAAACAATCCAGGAAAAACAACAGATAATGATAGAGTAAAACTACCTAAGCATGATGTGACTAGTTATGAATAAGAGGAAAATCAAGTCAGAACAGGTAGGCATGCTTACTCCTAGGCTATCTACTCAATTAAGATAGGAAACAGTAATATATGAATGAAAATGAGCGATTTCGTGGGAGTAAAAATATGATTTTAGCAACAATGACCCGTGTACGAACTTGTCACCTCGCGTACACGGCGTCCACACAACAAAATCAGTATAAAAAAGCCTAAGGAGAAGTCCCCAACACAGAATTAGGCAAGCCACTTACCTGGACTGCGCTAATCAACTCAATACCAAGCCCTTGCCACGAGTATCTGACTCCGGGTGGCCCAAATCTATTCAAATCGATTGCATGGTGTAAATATCATTTCAAGGGAACAAAATAGCTAATTATTTATAAGCTAATACGCAAAATTAGGAAATTCACTCAAAAAGTCCCCCGGGCCCGCGTCTCGAAATCGGGTAAAATTTATATTTCCCGAACACACATTCGCTCATGAACCTACTCGAACAAGAATCAGCAAAATCCGACGTCTAAGTCTCCCTAAATCCTCAGATTTCTACTTGGGAAGATTTCATCCCATTTCCATGGTTTTTCATCCAATTTCCTTGATTATATTGAGGAAAATGATAGAGATTAATGATATACAAAGAGATTAAGATTAGAAAACGTTACCTATGATCCTCCTCTTCAAATCCCACTGAAAATCGCCAAGTCCCGAGCTCACAATCGATTTTGGAATTATGAAATTCAAACCCTCAATTTTTTGGTATAAACTTCCCAGACATTTCGCACCTGCGACACTGGGATCGCACCTGCGGTGCCGCAGGTGCGGAAATTCACTAAGTGGCCTTGGGTCGCACCTGCAGCACCCCTTTCGCACATGCGTGCCCGCACCTGCGGAAATACCATCGCAGGTGTGGAAATTCCTTTAATGGCCTGGGGTCGCACCTGCGGCTCCCCCTTCGCACCTGCGTGTCCGCACTTGTGAAAATACCATCGCAGGTACGAGACACCAGAACCAGAATGGTTCAGCTGATCTCATTTTCACAAAAATCACTCTTTGGGCATTTGAAACAACCCCGAGGCCCTCGGGACCTCAACTAAACCTACCAACTGACCCTAGTACCTTGTTCGAACTTGGTCAAGCCTTAAAATTACATCTCATAACATCAAAATCATCAATTATGCATAGATTCAAGCCTAAGAACTTAGGAAATTTCTAAAATTCACATCTGATGCCGAAAACACGTCTAAACTCGTCCGAATGACCTCAAATTTTGCACACAGGTCATAAACGACATTACGGACCTGCTGTCACTTTCGGAAATCAATTCCGAGTCCGAATCAAAATCTCACCTATCGTCCAAAATCGCCGAAATTCTAACTTTCGTCAATTCAAGCCTAAATCCACAATCGACCTCGAAAACACATTCCGAACACGCTCCTAACCCCAAAATCACCCAACAGAGCTAACAGAGTCGAAGAAATTATATTCTAGATCCGCCTTCACACAGCTCTAGCTACGTCCAGATTTCTAAAGCTAAATTCCACACTTATGGACTATGTGTCCAAAATCACGCCGGATTTCATCACTCAACGCTCCGACAAGTTCCAATAACATAAATAGACATGGGAGAAGCGGTAAATAGGTAATCAGGGCACAAATTCTTAAAACAACCGATCGGGTCGTTACATCCTCCCCCTCTTAAGAAAATTGTTCGTCCTCGAACGAGCATAGAAACATACCTGGAGCTGGGAAAAGATGAGGGTACTGACTCCGTATATCCTGCTCGGTCTCCCAAGTCGCCTCCTCGACTGGCTGACCCCTCCACTGAACTTTTACTAACGCAATATCCTTTGACCTGAGCTTTCTGACCTGCCTGTCCAATATAGCCACAGGCTCTTCAACATATGATATATCCTTGTCCAATTAGACTGAGCTGAAATCCAAGACATGAGTCGGGTCACCGTGATACTTCCGGAGCATGGAGACGTGAAACACCGGGTGAACCCCTGCTAGGCTGGGAGGCAGGGCTAGCTCATAAGCAACCTCCCCATCACATCGAAACACCTCAAAAAGCCCAATAAATCTCGGACTCAGCTTGCCTTTCTTCCCGAACCTCATGACGCCCTTCATAGGTGATACCCGAAGCAAAACCCGATCACCAGCCATAAATTCCAAGTCATGAACGTTCCGGTCCACATAGCTCTTCTGCCTAGACTGAGCTGTGCGAAGTCTCTCCTGAATCACCTTCTCCTTGTCCAGGGCATCCTGAACCAAGTCTGTACCCAACAATCGGGCCTCGCCTGGCTCAAGCCATCCCATGGGAGACCTGCACCGCCTACCATACAAAGCCTCATACGGCGCCATCTAAATGCTGGACTAGTAGTTGTTGTTATAAGCAAACTCTGTAAGAGGCAAGTATCGATCCCATGACCCTCCAAAATCCATCACATAGTCACGGAGCATATCCTCGAGAATCTAAATTGTGCGCTCGGACTGCCCGTCCGTCTGAGAGTGAAACGTTGTGCTTAACTCTACCCTGGTGCCTAACTCCTGCTGAACGGCTCTCTAGAATCGTGAAGTGAACTGTGTACCTCTATCTGAAATTATAGATACTGGAATACCGTGGAGGCGAACAATCTCTCTGATATAAATCTCAGCCAGCCTCTCCGATGAATATGTAGTCAGTACTGGAAGGAAATGGGCTGATTTGGTCAGTCGATCCACAATCACCCAAATAGCATCATGTTTCCTCAAAGTTCGAGGACGTCCAACCACAAAGTCCATGGTGATCCGCTCCCACTTCAACTCTGGAAGCTCAATCTGCTGAAGTAACCCTCTCAGTCTCTGATGCTCACATTTGACTTGCTGACAGTTGAGACACATGGCTAAAAACTCCACTATATCCTTCTTCATTCTTCGCCACCAATAGTGTTGTCTCAGATACTGGTACATCTTCGTGGTACCCGGATGGATGGAATACCGCGAACTATGGGCCTCCTCAAGAATCAACTCCCGAAGCCCATCCACATTGGGCACACAGATACGGACGTGCATCCTCATCACCCCGTCATCTCCTATAGTCACATCTTTTGCATCACCCCGCCGGACTCTATCCAGAAGAACCAAAAGGTAAGGATCATCATACTGGGGCTCTCTGATACGGTCATGAAGGGAAGATCGAGCAACCACACAAGCTAATACCCGGCAAGGCTCAGAAAGATCCAATCTCACGAACTGACTGGCTAAGGACTGAACATCTAAGGCTAGAGACCTCTCAGCTGCATAAAGGTATGCCAAACTCCCCAAACTCTCCTCCCGGTGACTCAAGGCGTCGGCCACCACATTGGCCTTCCCCGTGTGGTATAATATAGTGATGTCATAGTCCTTTAGGAACTCCAACCACCTACGGTGGCGCAAATTTAGATCCTTCTACCTGAATATGTACTGAAAACTCTGGTGATTCGTCAATATCTCACAGGGAACACCATTTAAATAATGACGCCATATCTTCAGGGCGTGAACAATCGCTGCCAACTCGAGATCATGAACAAGGTAGTTTTTCTCATGGACCTTCAATTGTCTGGACGCGTAGGCAATCACCCTATCGTCCTGCATCAACACCGCTTCCAAGCCAATCCTCGAAGCATCACAATAAACTGTATAGGATTCGGAACCGATAGGCAAAACCAACACAGGAGCTATAGTCAGAGATGTCTTGAGATTCTGAAAGCTCTTCTCACACTCCTTAGTCCATATAAAAGATGCACCCTTCTGGGTCAGTATGGTCATAGGCACTGAAATGGATGAAAATCCCTCCACAAAATGGTGATAATACCCAGCCAAACCGAGGAAACTACGGATCTCAGTAGCTGAGGACGGTCTGGGCCAACTATGAACCGCCTCCACCTTATTCGGATCTACCTTGATCCCATCCGAAGACACCACGTGGCCTAGGAATGCCACAGAATCAAGACAAAATTCACACTTAGAAAACTTGGCATACAACTTCTTCTCCCTTAATGTCTGAGCACGGTCCTCAAGTGTTGCTCATGGTCCTCCTGGGACCTAGAATATACTAGAATGTCATCAATGAACATAATGACGAAAGTATCAAGATAAGGCTGAAATATGTTGTGCATCAGGTGCATGAAGGCTGTTGGGGCATTGGACAGTCCAAATCACATAACAAGGAACTCATAGTGGCCATATCTGGTCCTGAAGGCAGTCTACAGGATATCCGGTCCCCGAATCTTCAACTGATGATAACCGGAATGTAGATCAATCTTGGAGAACATCCTAGCACCCTGTAACTGGTCAAATAGATCATCAATGCGAGGCAATGGGTACTTGTTCTTCACTGTCACCTTATTCAGTTGTCGGTAGTTAATACACATACGAATCAAGCCATCCTTTTTCTTCACAAATAATACCGGAGCGCCCCAAGGTGATATGTTGGGCCTGATGAATCCCTTCTCAAGCAACTCCTATAACTGCTCCATCAACTCCTTGAACTCAAGAGGATCCATGCGATAAGGAAAACTGGAAATGGGCTGAGTGCACGGCAACAAGTCAATGTTGAATCAATGTCTCTATCAGACGGTATACCCGGAAGATCAGCTAGAAATACATCAGAATAGTCCCTGACAATTGGAACTGACCCAACTGTAGGGGTCTCAGTACTAACATCTCTCACATAAGACAAATATGCATCACACCCCTTTCCAACCATCCGTTGAGCCTTAAGAAAAGAAATGACTCGGCGGGGAGTATACTCCTAGGAACCACTCCACTCTAACCTCGGAAATCTTGGCATAGCCAGCGTCACGTCCTTAGCGTGTCAATCAAGGATAGCATAATAGGGAGACAGACAGTACATACCCAATATAACATTGAAATCTACCATACTGAGTAGTAGCAAATCAACTCTGGTCTCAAAACCACTGATAGTAATCAAACATGACTGATATACGCGGTCCACAACAAGAGAATCTCCCACCGGAGTAGAAACATAAATAGGGGAACTCAAGGAATCTCGGGCTATCCCTAGATGTGAAGAAAAATAGGAAGGCACATATGAATATGTAGATTCTGGGTCAAATAATACCGATGCATCCCTATGACAAACGGGAACAATACTTGTAATGACTAAATCTGAAGCAATGGCCTAGGACCGGGCCGGAAGAGCATAGTACCTGGCCTGGCCTCTCTCTCTAGGGCGACCTCCCCGACCTCCACCTCGAGCTGCCTGAGGTGGTGAGGTAGCAGCTGGGACTGGAAGAATAGCTGGAGGGCCTGATGGAAGACGTGGAGCCTGATAAATCTGAGGGGGTGCACCCTGATAAGTCTGAGGTGGTGCGCCCCTCCTCACTCTGGGGCAATCTCTGATCATATGATGAGGATCTCCACACTCAAAGCAACCCCTCGGAGGACGTGGCGCCGCTGCTGACTCTGAACTGGCCTGCTGGGCTGACCAGTGATAGCACCTCGAGTAGGAGGCACCTGAGATACTGGTGGTGCATAATAAGGCTCCTGAGGTCTAGGAGGAGCTGGAATACCGCTGGCTGCTGGCAGAGCTGAATGAACAGGGCGACTCACAAAACCCCTACCCTAGCGTGTTGCTGGTGCACGGGCTCCTAAAGAATGACCAGTCACTCGAGACCTCTTGGCCTCTCTCTCATCCCTGTCCCCGGCTAACATAGTCTCAATCCTCCGGGCAATACTCACGGCCTGCTGGTAACTAATATCGGTCTCCAGCTCTCTGGCCATGCTGGTCCGAATACTGGGGTGGAGTACCTCAATAAAGTGACGAACCCTCTCTCTAACAGTAACAACTAAAGCTGGTGCATGGCGAGCCAAATCGTTGAAACGGATTGCATACTCTGACACAGTCATGGGACCCTGGCGTAGATGCTCAAACTCCGCACGCCAAGCATCCCCGAAGCTCTGAGGGACAAACTCAAGTAAGAACATCTCGGAAAACTGAGCCCAAGTAAGTGAAGTTGCCTCATCCGGGCTACTAAGCTCAAAAGCACGCCACAACTGATAAGTTGCTCCCCTCAGCTGGAAATTAGTGAAAGAAACCCCACTCGTCTCCACAATATCCATAGTGCGGAGAATGCGATGACACCCCTCAAGAAAACCGAGGGCATCATCCGAAGCTAGTCCGCTGAACTCAGGGGGGTGGTACTTCTTGTACCTCTCAAGTTGGAGCTGCTCTACCTCAAGAACAGCTATCCTAGTCTCATGCTGAGCTGGAGTTGCTGGGGGCATAGGAATATACTCTGGGACCTGCCCAATATGAACTCTCTGCTCAGGAGTACGGACCGTGGGAGTCTGTGTCCCTCCTCCGGCCTGGGATGTAGCTGGAGCTATCGGGAGTAGACCCGCTTGAGACAGAGTACTGAAGCACTCAAGAACTGGGCCAATGTCTCCTGGAGGTCTGGAGTAACAGTAGGGACCTCCTGTGCTCCTCCAACTGTAGCTTCTGGGGGCTTCTCTGCCTCTACTCTAGTCGGTGCTCGGGCTGCACCGCGTGCTCGACCCCTGCCCCGGCCCCTACCTCTGGTAGCTCTGACTGGGGGCTCGGGTGCCTGGTCATCAGTACGTCTGGTATGGGTACGAACCATCTGCAAGCAAGAATAGAATAGAGTTTAAGAATTTTATGGCAGCAACTAGCACGATAAGGAATTCCAAAGGATTTGATTGTTCTAAACAGTTACATAGCCTCTCGAAGATAGGTACGGACGTCTCCGCACCGATCCGCGAGACTCTAATAAACCGGCTTGTGACTTGTGACTCCTATGAACCTAGACGCTCTAATACCAACTTGTCACGACCCAGTTTTACCCTCCGAAAGGTATCGTGACGACACCTAGTTTCTACGACTAGGTAAGCCTAAAATTTTTGGAACATGACAAAATCAATAAAACAAAGTCAGAAAAATAAAGAACTCAGATAGACATAACGTAGCTGCTCAGCATATACATTTACTTCCCAAAATCCGGAATGTCACCATAGTCACAAGCTCTGTACTAAATGTAGCTCTAAACAATGAAACAGTGGAAAAATATACAAGTCTTCTATGCCTATACTAGAGTAGAAGGGGACTCGTGGGATTCTGCGGACGCGGCAGAATTACCTCGCGGTCTCCTGGCTGCTGCTAGACGACTCCTAGCCACGATGCTGGGTAATGGTACCTGGATCTGCACATGGGGAAAACATGTGCAGGAAAGGGCGTGAGTACTCCACATTCGGTACTCCGTAAGTGCCAAGACTAACCCCAGTCAAGTAGTGACGAGGTCAGGTTGAGGCCCTACTGAGTTTGTAAAATAAGTCAATATACAATTTAGAACTGTAAAAAATAGCTAAGCAATGATAAACAGGATCAACGAANCAGAAGTATGTCAATTATGGCTTAAGTAAACAATCCAGGAAAAACAACAGATAAGGATAGAGTAAAACTACCTAAGCATGATGTGGCTAGTTATGAATAAGAGGAAAATCAAGTCAGAACAGGTAGGCATGCTTACTCCTAGGCTATCTACTCAATTAAGATAGGAAACAGTAATATATCAATGAAAATGAGTGATTTCATGGGATTAAAAATATGATTTTAGCAACAATGACCCGTGTACATACTCGTCACCTCGCGTACACGGCGTCCACACAACAAAATCAGTATAAAAATGCCTAAGGGAAAATCCCCAACACAGAATTAGGCAAGCCACTTACCTGGACTGCGCTAATCAACTCAATACCAATCCCTTGCCACGAGTATCTGACTCCGGGTGGACCAAATCTATTCAAATCGATTGCATGGTGTAAATATCACTTCAAGGGAATAAAATAGCTAATTATTTATAAGCTAATATGCGAAATTAGGAAATTCGCCCAAAAAGTCCCCCTGGACCGCATCTCGGAATCGGGTAATTATATTTCCCGAACACCCATTCGCTCATGAACCCACTCGAACAAGAATCAACAAAATCCGACATCTAAGTCTCCCTAAATCCTCAGATTTCTACTTGGGAAGATTTCATCCCATTTCTATGGTTTTTCATCCAATTTCCTTGATTAGATTGAGGAAAATGATAGAGATTAATGATATATAAAGGGATTAAGATTAGAAAATATTACCTATGATCCTCCTCTTCAAATCCCACTGAAAATCGCCAAGTCCCTAGCTCACAATCGATTTTGGAATTATGAAATTCAAACCCTCGGATTTTTGGTATAAACTGCCCAGACATTTCGCACCTGCGACACTGGGATCGCACCTGCGGTGCCGCACCTGCAGAAACCCAATCGCAGGTGCGGAAATTCATTAAGTGGCCTTGGGTCGCACCTGCGGCACCCCTTTTGCATCTGCGTGCCTGCTCCTGCGGAAATACCATCGTAGGTGCGGAAATTCCTTTAATGGCATGGGGTCGCACCTGCAGCTCCCCCTTCGCACCTACATGTCCGCACCTGCGGAAATACCATCGCAGGTGCGAGACACCAGAAGCAGAATGGTTCAGCTGATCTCATTTTCACAAAACTCACCCGTTGGGCATCCGAAACAACCCCGAGGCCCCCGGGACCTCAACCAAACCTACCAACTGACCCTATTACCTTGTTCGTACTTGGTCGAGCCTTAAAAACACATCTCATAACATCAAAATCATCAATTATGCATAGATTCAAGCCTAAGAACTTAGGAAATTTCTAGAATTCACATCTGATGCCGAAACACGTCTAAACTCGTCTTAATGACCTCAAATTTTGCACACAGGTCATAAACGATGTTACGGATCTGCTTTCACTTTCGGAAATCCATTCCGAGTCCGATATCAAAATCTCACCTATCGGCCGAAATCGCCAAAATTTTAACTTTTGCCAATTCAAGCCTAAATCCACAATCGATATCGAAAACACATTCCGATCGCGCTCCTAACCCTGAAATAACCCAACGGAGCTAAAGGAGTGGACGGAATTCCATTCCGGATCCGTCTTCATATAGCTCTAGCTACGACCAGATTTCTAAAGCTAAATTCCACATTTATGGACTATGTGTCCAAAATCACCCCGGATTTCATCACTCAACGCTCCGACAAGTTCCAATAACATAAATAGACATGGAAGAAGCGGTAAAATTGGGATCGGGGCGCAAATTCTTAAAACGACCGACCGGATCGTTACAGAATAGGCCACAAGCAGTAACAACAAGAAATTAAGAAAATCAAAGCGAAAGACACCAATCAAACAGTAGGTAAAGATAGAAATCTACGAGTAAAAGAGATACAATATTAATACTAATGCTACCAATCCGAGAAAGAAAGAGCAAAACACTCGACTACCTACTAGCATTTTACCCTAGTTCTTGACCTCTACACCCTCTATCAAGGGACATATCCTCGGTAAGCTCCAGTTGCGCCATCTCCTGCCTAATCACCTCTCCCCAATTCTTCTTTGGCGTACCTCTAACCCTTCTTAGACCCCCTATGTCCAACCTCTTGCTCCTTCGAACTGGGGCATCAGTGCATCTCCTCTATACATGCCGGAACCATCTCACCATCCCTCTCGCATCTTATCCTCCACGGGGACACTCTCACCTATTTTTGAATAAATTCATTCCTAATCTTATCAAATCTGGTATGCCCACACATCCATCTCAACATTCTCATTTCAGCTACTTTTATCTTCTGAATATCATAGTTCTTGACTGGCCAATACTCTGCCCCATACAACATAGTCAGTTTAACCATCACTTTGTAGAACTTACCTTTAAGTGTAAGTGGCATATTCTTATCCTCTAGTTCTATGGTCTTCTATTGTTACCCAAATAATACTAAAAATTGTGAAATCGTGGGGGCAGATTTTCTTCATGAAAGACGTGTAGTAAAACCATAGCCTCCTTATGGAATAAGACCCCTTTATATAGCCACATATTTTAGGGTTTAAAAACTATTCCTAAAGTTGTTGGGTCTTTCTTTTCTACCAAAAAATAGGATTCCATTTAATACCTAATTATTCAGGCACAACACAGACCATATACTTTAGTTAACGAGGCTTCCTATTATGGACTGAATTAAAGATATTTGAATTAATATTACTATAATAAATTATGAATTACTCCACTAAAAATTCGTAATTGCACTCCTCGGTTCAATTTTAAAATTCTTCCACTAGACATTATTTAACTCCTCATGTAAAGATTCAGATACTAATCAAATAAATTAAATTACTGATATTTTAATTCATTGATTATTTTGTTTATACATTTGCTTAACTTATTTCATGTGAAAGATATAAACTCTACGTGCAGAGTTTACACATTAAAACTTATAAGCTTTCATAAAGGTGCATCATCGATCTCTAGACCGAGACATGAATTCTATCAACTAACTATTACTTCACCAATGCATATAATTATTGTCCAATTTACCAGGCATATTGACCCACAAAAAAATCTCGCCTTTTAATAAATCAAAATAATAAATAACATACACAACTAATAATAATTATATTAAGATTAAGACTATAAGTACATTTAATAGGCTAGAGACTTATTTTATGAAGTCAGTATAAAATACTTGTTTCTACTTGGTCCGTTCAATACATATAAAATAAAATAGCATAAGAAGTCAGAATTATACTATTCTGTAATCAAGATCAATTATATTTAATCTTGTGCTACTATCATTCTAAATTTTATATGTATTGAACGGACCAAGTAGAGACAAGTATTTTATACTGACTAGCATAAAAAGTCGGAATTATACTATTCTGTAACCAAGATCAATTATATTTAATTTTGTGCTACTATCATTCTGATTGTCCAATTTCATCTTAGAACATTTATACTTATAAATGATTTAATCTTTCGTGTATAAGCTAAATTCTATATACTAAATCATTTACTATATAAGTAAAGGACATAGATGAATACATAATCCATTTAAATCTATATTAAAATTGGATAAATAATTTTAATAATATCTCAGAACCTATGATTCATAGTATATATCCCAACACTTTCCAAAAGCAGAAAAACTGGTAATGGTGTTGCTCAGAAGCACTTCCCCATTTGGCCAAACATATCAAATTTTCAGAAAATATTTCTTCTAACAAAAAAAGATACTTTTAACCTCTCAAACAATTAGCCAAACAGGCTCTTAGATTTGCAATAATATAAAAACCACATATTTTATAGGATCGAGGAGTTACCAAAAGTGCAATGGAAATGGTGCCTGGAGGAGTTAGAGAATCGAGGAGATTTTAGAGAGAAAAACTTGAGTTTTTAGTTTTTCAAATTTGCATAAATTTTGATATTGGTCATTGTGATTTTTGGTTAAACACAATTAATTTTAAATTAATGGATATGTATATTTTATCCCTTAAATTTGTATCTTTAAAAATTTAAAGAATTATTAATTGTTAAATTACTTAATTATTAATATGTTATATTAAATTTATACTATTACTCCTTTTCAGATCAATATTATTTTAATAAATTGTATAACATCATATATTTCCTATATAGAGAGACAAAAAATAATCATTTTACTTAAATAAATATTAGCAATTTTTACAGAATTATAGATTAAATATATACTTAATCAAGTATTACAAGGATTGAAATCAAAATTATCAATAATAATTGAGAGATCATAAGTACAATTATCTCTTTTATTCAAACTTAGGAAATAAATCAAACAACCGAATGTCAATTTCGCGATCGCAAACCAATCGCGACTTGCGAATCGACTTGACATATTTTACACTGTCATTTTTGTGTATTTCAAATAAATTATTTGCTTGTTTCGACAATCTTTTAAAAGCTTATTTTTAAAAATACTTTTCCTAATTTTTTTAAAACAATTATGGTTTTTAACATTTAAAAAATAACAGTTTTTATTTGACAGATCAATTTAAAAAATATTTTTACCAATATTAGGCAGCAACTTCTGCAAGCTTTCAAAAGTGCTTTAGAAAAAATTATTTTTCTTAGCTTTCCAAAAACAACTTCATCGACTAAAGAAACACTTTTTTATTTTTAAAAGTTATTTTTTAAAAAAAAATTAAAAAGAAAATAAGCATCATTGACTTCTCAAAAACTTCCCTAAACAAGCTACCTATAATATTGTTTACCTCGAAATACGAGTAAAAATTAAATATGTAATGTGATTATAAGGATACGCGATTTAATTCAATGTTAATTGGTAAATGACTAAGTAAATAAATGAATTAAACGATTTATATGGATCAAACTCGTAAAATTGCAAGTTGTCAGCCTAGATCTGGATTAGGCTCGAGAACGGCTTGCCAAGAACAGTAAGAACAACGACGATAATATGAACAACTCAAATACGAAGAAATAGCAGTAAATAAAGAGTATTTGTATTCAGCAGTGTTAGTGAGAACTTGAAGGTAATGATAATCGTGATAATGAATTCTCTATAAATGAATAGGGTTCCTATTTATGTAGTAGAGGAATCCTATATAAGGAATGATTCTAATTGCGGAAGTAAAGTACATAATTGGCATTATTAACTGCTAATAGCTATACCGACTCCGAGATTCTCGCGGGGATTGATGATTGAGCGCGGATATCTCGGGATTCTGTTATCGTGGTGCCGACCTAATCTGGCCACGATCCATACATTCCTCGAGCCCGGACTTACTTTGACGCGAGCGTGCTTTCGAGGCGTGCCCTCGAGCCCGTATAATCGAGTCTCTCGATTTTACCGTACACAGATTGTCCTCGCGTTTCTTATAATGGAAGAATAAGAAACGATTTGAATCCCCATTTCTTGATACCTCGGTCAAGAAGTCGTTGTCACGACCCTAAATCTAAGCCAATCGTGATGGCGCCTATCGTGGAACTAGGCCAGCCAAAACTACACTCAAATCATAATAAGTTTCCATTCACATCTTTACTATACTGATAACCCGTAAAGCTTTCCTGTAGACATTTATAAAACAGTTAAAGTTATACTGAATATTAAATACAACCCCCGAGATCCCGGAGTCACTGGTCATGAGCATCTACATAGAAATATACAACTCAAAAGAAAATAATTTCTAAATAGTAAGTAGGAGAGAGAGCAGGACTGCGGACGTATGCAGCTACCTCGCAAACCTCCAAGAAATCTCTGGAACGGATACACAGCTCACCCTGCCCTAACACCTGGATCTGCACACAAGGTGCAGGGAGTAATGTGAGTACACCAACTCAGTAGTAATGAAAATAAATTGGGTCTGAGCAACAAGAAACACATAAAATCAATTCATCAATTCACAATAAGCACAGCCTTGCTTTCCAACAATGTATACGTTAAATCATCACGCTTAAAAGCCGATTTCAGTAAAAATCATTTAGAAATATACTTGCCAATAGTTTCAACATAACTTGCAAGAAGTTTAGTGTAAAAATGCTGAAAATCATAAAAAGGCCCCTCGGGCAAAACATATTTCATAAGTTCAGAGTGAAAGTGATAAAATCATAAGTAGCCCCTCAGGAAAAACATGTATCATAATCAGCCCCTCGGGCATGCCTCACAGTCACTCATAATCAGCCCCTTGGGCATACCTCACAGTCACTCATGCCTCCCAATCACTCGTCACTCGGCACTCGACACTCAGCATTCGGCACTCAGCACTCAGTGCGCTCACTAGGGGTGTGTACAGACTCCAGAGGGGCTCCTTCCGCCCAAGCGCTAATATCAAGCCACCTCGTGGCGTATCATATCCTCACAAATCAGGCCCTCGGC